>JAQIWS010000233.1:0-33252 GCA_034696085.1 Stigmatogaster subterranea | reverse complement strand
CGCATGCCCCAGTGATCGGTACCGAGCCTCGTTTTGAATCGAAACAGATTGCTACTCCTTCTATACAACTCCTTGCTCTATTATTCAGTGGATTCCGGATAATTGGGACACATCTGGACTATACCTTTTTGTCCCAATTATCCGACGTTTTGTAGAAAGGGTTATGGTAGTCCAGATTATCCGAAGTTGCATTCAAAACATGTTTTTCTGAGATTTTCCCGAAACACTAAAAATACTTGTCCCGATTAACCGGAATCCATTGCAAATAACTTCGGATAATCGGGACAAAAAGATTACATTGCAACGTACCAATCCCTTAATAAGTCAAAGTAATCAGTTATATTACCCGAGCACACCAGATTTTGAACACTCACCACCAGAGTTCTCACGAGCTCCGAGCGTAGGTTTAACCCAGAGACTCCGCAAAGATTATAGTTGAATCTTTGCACAAAGAAATCCGAGCGCTAAAAACCAAGAAACCGAAGTCCATTCCATAATTTTAATAAATTTAACCCCCCACTTCAATTTCCCACATATTCAACCCAAAAACCTTGATTTAATAAACCCTACAACCTCAAAACTCAATCCCTCAAGCGGAATTATTATTAAACGCAAAGATAAAAAAAACAGAGGAATTGCAGTTGACATGATAGCAAAACAAACACAGCAAACTTCAAAGCATTTTCAAAATTAATGAACACAAAATTCCTCCTAAAAATGATTCCACATTTCCCGTAAACATCTTCAAACAAACCCTAATCTTCCCCCAACAATAGCGCACAAAAAGAGCACAAACTCAAAGTCACCGGAGAAACCGAATCAAGAATCGGACCAACCGCAGAGATTGATGAAAACGAAGGAAAGCGAGGTAAACATCGTAATCTCCTCCACAAAAATCAATAATCATACAAGGATTAATTTGCTCCCAGCTTCACAGACACCCTCTACCAAAGGTGGCTCCGATATTTCATCGCTCCCCGAAAGCATATACCTCTTCGAACGGTACATCTAGGGTACCTTCCATCACCCTTATCTCATAACCAAGGGTCCAAAACGGCAGCCGAGTAATTTATAGCTGGAAATAGAACGAAGGAGAAGTGTAACTAAAGTGTAAACAAACACATCTTGCCACCCGGTGACCCAGCCGTGCTCCTAAGCCGATATACGAGCACTTGAAAAGAGTTGCAAATCGGATATACTCCAATCCGTTAAGCGCCAGTACCCTAGGTTCTTCAAAGCCCAGCAGAGCCGCCCACGGATATTTGCCAGACAAAGTCAGAGGGGGTTGGTGTCAACACTCGATCCGAGGCTTCTGACAGCGAGGCCCGTTCTCGGTTCCCTCAGCGTGAATTTATGTGGGTGAACAGCTATGGCCGCGTTCTTGCTTCTAGTGGGGTTGGTCAGGCGTGGTTAATACCGGCACAAGTCATATTATACTCTTCAATTCGCTTAATAGGCTTCGATTGCACAATGTGTTGTGTATCGATGTTTGTGAAAACGAATAAAAGGGTACAGAAAAACCCGGTTATAACGCGGATGACATAGTGACACCCGCGTTATTGGCTATACCGCGGGATAATGAGGCAAAATTTCCACGGGTTCTGGTATGCTGGAGGATATGACTAGACCCGCGTTATATCCAAATCCGCGTTATATCCGAATCAGCGTTATAACGGGATGAAAAATATTATTTTTATTTTTAATCTCGTTGTTTGTATATATGTACTAGTTAAAGTTAGAGGTAATAACTAGTTTTACGTGAATGTTGTGTTAGTACTGTAGATAGTGGTTAACGAGAGAGATTTATGACACGCGTTTAGTACGGTGACGTCAATAGATTAAAGCGAATTTATACACTAACTGAGTTTGTTATTTTTAGTATTGTTTTAGAAATAAAGCTGTTTTGACAAACTACGGATTCAAAAATTTTGGGATTAATGAGTGTTGTGAGTTTAAGAAAATATTATAGTTGTAGTAGCGTTTTTGAGTTATATGCTTTCCACATCCCGTCTTTAATCAAATACTGAAAATAAACACTGAGAAGGAACTGCGCGAAATTTCTGCCCGACGTACAATTCTCTCTTTCCTCGTTTGCAGAATGCTGACTGCCACACAATTAAAGGATTTACTCTAACTATTTTAATACTAATCTAGCACTTACTACGATACTCTGTTGAAACTCAACCAAAACTTAAATAAACGATACAATGAACTTCAACAACCGTAAAATGGCTTTCAACAATCAAAAAATTACATTTTAACAATAAAAAAGTTGTTTGCAACAATTGAAAATGAGTTTCAAGAATTGAACAATGAAATGCAACAATGAAAAAATGTTTTCAACAATTGAAAAATGAGTTTCAACAATTGAAAAATGAGTTTCAACAATCAAAGAATGATTTTAACAATAGAAAAACGGTTTTCAACAATTGAAAAATGAGTTTTAACAATCAAAGAATGATTTTAACAATAGAAACTAGACTTTAGAATCGAAAAACTAGCTTTAACAATCAACCTACGTCATTAGCAAATGCCTAAATTCAACAAAACCTTGAATCCTCAACTGAGAATGAAAACCCGAAGAAAACTAGAAATTCTTCTTATCCCACAAATCCACTTCAGCAAATAAAATCGCAGAAAAGAGGAAATTTCTTTATCGATTCAAGCATTCCGGTATTTATTTTGAACTTTGTCAGTCAAAGTAAATATTTACGGATGAGACATTCGAGTAAAAGACTCGTGAGCAAATACGAAATCGTACATAATCTGCACCTAAACATTTCGAATATAAATATTAACTACCTCCGAACCTTCACAAACACAACCTCACAATATACCTTAACACACTGATTTAAATGCACATCACCTATTCTAGACAACAAATAATCCTTCTCATCAATAAACCCTCCACTCCTCTCATCAACAACAACCAACTCGGATAAGCTGCTACATCAACAACAATAAAAGCACGACGAGAAAATACAAGCGCATCTTTTATTATCGACATAGAATAAACAACTGCTAATTACCCACATAGATTTCTACGTAACCAATCAATTAGATCCCTTTTGCTTACCTAATTAATGATCTCTCATTGAAATAAACAGCGGAGCAGCTGCTACTCGCCGCTGTAACGCTTATTTATTAAATTTGGTTACAGATCGCGACACACGCTCAAAATCCCGAAGTTGGCAGGGTCGATAAGAAACGCGAGCAACAACACGCCAAAATCCAAACGACAGCCTTTTTTTTTTTTTTTTTTTTTTGCTTTTTTTTTTGGTAGTAGTGACACTCCAAAGCCCTCCAACATTTTCCCCCCATGGATCAAACGTTGACCGATAAAAAGTGTGTAGAGCAGCAGGCCTGGGTAATATATACACCCTGGCTCGTGCGCAATTTCCAAATTTTTGCTGAGTCCACGAACGTTGACCGAAATAGGATTTGCTCGTTCAGTCGAGGAATAATTTATTCGTTTCGAAGGGTTTAACACTGCCTCATTAATGCCATACAAATTGGCTTAGCCTTTCTCTCTTTCTCAATCTGTCAGCACTTGCGAATTTTCATTGACGACAAGAATCCAATCATTCATTTCGAATAACCCATTTTTCAGTCGTTTATCAACAAATGGCGAGACGGTTGTTTTAGTTTAGTGGTAGTTGTGTACAATGTGGATTGGATTAATGCAGGATTTTTGTTTTTGTTTGTTAGAAATATTTTTAAATAAATAAAAAAAAAATTTTATATAAATTCAGCTAACGGATTGTGTAATCAGAAAATAAATCCGACCCGTATTTTTTCGTAGTCAAATACAGACAGTTTACGGTCTAGTGAATAATTCAAATACAAAAACCGTATGTAGTCACTGAGAAAAACAAACGCAGTAAAATTTTGCAATAACGACGTGAACGAACAATAACCGATCAGTCAAAAATTTACCGCAAATAATAATAAAATCCAATAAAAATACGAATAACAAACTCAGCACATTGTTCAAAACCTTTATTCTAATATTGTTTTACCTAAGTTAGTCCTCATTGTTCGATTGTTGAAACTCGTTTTTCGATTGTTAAAACTCGTTATTCAATTGTTGAAGCTCGTTTTTCCATTGTTAAACGGCATTATTCGATTGTTAAAACTCGTTATTCAATTGTTGAAGCTCGTTTTTCCATTGTTAAACGGCATTTTTCATTGTTAAATCTCATTTTCGATTGTTAAACCACACGTATCGATTATTATACACATATTTACTTCTAAATTTTGTTTAAACAGCAAAAAAATTTGTTTGTTGTCAAAAAAAATTCTGCAACAATGCCCGATAAAATCTTGCCAAATCGTAACCTTTAAATTCCCATCTGCATCGATACAATAACCAACAACTCTACCGCGTTCCTCAACTTTCTCCCCAAACGCTTGATCTTGCTGGCAGCTAAACGAAGCCTCGACGGACCCTTGGGTCACTCAGGGGTCCGTTAGTTAAAGGGTGGGGGTTTGTTTCTCCAGGGGTACGTTTTGCAGGGCATTGTCTGGTAAACACAATTGTCTGTTGGCGAGCGTCCACCTTGGAACGCGGCCACAGAAGTGAATCTCGTTTGTGGTGATAACTGGTAAAATTAAGCATGCTTCGACCAATACTTCATAAACGCCATCATCCGCCGAACGCGTTCCGCGTTCGAGACTCCCCGGATGATGTTTGAGGGTTGTATTGTTTGCAATAACGGTTGGCTGATTCTTCGGGGAAGAGCTTCACTCTCTTTTGTGGAATGTAAAGCGGAAACTCGAAGACTCTTTCACGGTCGCTTGCGTTTTCACAGCGTCGGTGAAAGTCGGCGAGTACATCTGTTGGACTGCGGGCATTTCTCAAATGAATAAACAAAAACGCAACTTACTAAAAGTCTAAAACCCCCCAAAAAAACTGTTTCTTGCGTTTTTGCTTGAAATGAAATGATTTTTGATGCGTTTGTTTTTGTTATGTACCATTGTTGTGTTTTTTTAAAGCTGCGCTTTTGAAACATCAACAATGTTCGATATTTGTAGCTATAAATAAATAACCCTAACTTTAAATAAAACCAAAAAAGCTATAAAAAGTGGATAAAACCCGCCATGTTGTTTTCTATGCTAGTATTGTAACACGGGAGATTTTTTTTCCTTTTATTTCTTTAGGAGAGGAAAAATACCAACAAGCATCGTAACATCTCATTTGGGGTGATCGCTGGGATTACATTGTAGCATCAAGGGGGAATAAGGAAAAGAGGCTGAAAACTAAAAGAAAGATCGTCGTGGGAGTTGCACTTGTGCATTGCTGCACGTCGTAAACAATGATTATCCCGTGCACTGTTTAAGGTGTCGAGGGGACAATTCTGAGACGCTGTAGACAGAAATAAAGAATATAAGCCTAACATTTTATGGTAGGAAAAGAAAAGAAGTAGTAAAAAAAGAAAAAAGGATAAAATACGACCCACTCTCATTCGGGTTGAGAAGAAAGGGGTTTATATAAATGTGAAAAGAATTTTGGAAAATGAAATGTAGAATGGAAAGAAATACAAAATGGAGGTTTAAATAATGTTCTGCGTGTGGACTGTATAATAAAGGTGGAAGTATTTTTGTAACAATGTAGGGTTTAGCTATTTCTGCAACAATGCAAGATTTGTATACTTTTGCAACAATGTAAGGTATAGATATTGTCGCAACAATGTGAATTTTGGTTTTTTTGCAACAATGAAAGGGTTAGATATTGTTGCAACAATGCAAGATTTTAACACTTTTTGCAACAATGTAACAATCCGCTTTAAAGTATGCGTTGCAACAATAAAAAAAATTTTATCAGTTTTTATTCTCGTAACAATAAAAATGTCAAATTAATTGTTACAGAATTAAACAATCCTCAACAATAAAAATTTTGCAACATGATACGAAATTTTGCTTAAAGCAAAACTATTTTAAATCTTGCTTTAAAGATATCTACACTCTATCAATCAATAACTCTACTTTTTTTTCACGTTAAACAAAGCAACAACATCTTTATTAACAAACAAAAACACACAGCGCTTAAAACTAAAAAAATATTTTTAAGTTGTTTGTTTTTAACACTTTACAGATGTGTTGAATTTCACACTTTTTTAACACTTACTTTACACCGAAACAAAAAGCACAAAATAAATAAAACAACTGTTTTATAGTGCTTTAACGTTTTCTAACCGTAATTCAGATTACTCTTTTCCACACAATTTTTTTCTTCACCACTTAAAAAAAAAAAAAAAAAAAAAAAACAATTTTTTTTTCAATACCCCAAAAAAAATTTCTTCTTAAATATTTAAAACAAAATACTTAAACCACTTTTCAAAAACAACAATCCTATCACCATTTTAAAGCTTAAATAATTAAACTCTAATTAAAAATTTAATAAATAAGAAACACAAAATCAATAATAATTTTTTACTCCAATTTAAAAAAAAAAAAAAAACCAAAATGGCTACAAAATAAATTTATTATCAAGTTTATGTTAACAGTAAACATTTTTAAAAGCAAGTTTGAACAACGTCGATAAACGGACGAAAATGCCCATTGCCCATTTTTAAAAGTTGCTAATTGCAATCTTGTTTACAATGTAACAACCTTTTAAACCTAAATTAGTTTCCACGTGACTAGTTTTACCAGCATTGCAGGGACCCTCTTTAGCGTCTTCCGTGACCCATGCATTGTAATAAAATTGTGTCACGTGACTTCCATTGACTCGTGGACCCATTGTTGTCACCTAATGAGACAACACCGCGTACTAATTAAGCGATAAGCGACACCTGTGTCTTATTCCCGTGTTATTCTACGGAGATTAGGCTTATTTTATTTTTATTTACTGCGCGCTTATTTTTTATTTATTTTTTAAGCCTAACTTTCTTCAATGCTGATAAACAATAGTGTGGTCTAATTTTATTTCTAAAACGCGTAAATCCACGAAACAATGAGGGATTAATGCATTGTTTTCAAAGACAGTGATTAAAGATGAATAAAGGCTTACGGCTTACGCGATTCATTTCGAAAACCAAAATGGTGGGATTGGTGTAAAAGTAAAAACACATTGTTGCAAATTTTTTATTTTTTATTTAATTTAATGTAAAGTCATTGTTTTTTTTTTCAATCGAAGTGGGGGATTGTGGGTACATCTGTGTGAGATCACTCGCTTGTCGAAGCAATTGTTGTTTGAATCACTCAGCCAAGATCAGATGTGATTTTGTGTTCAGCAAAAATCAAAAGAGCGGAAAAATCGAGTTGAAAAGATTTTTTCCCTCCATTGTTCCAAGCACAAACTTTTCAATAATTGCACAGATTCATTGTTAAATGAGTTTTTGTTGTATTTGTGTATGAATTACATTGTTGAAAACTACGTTTTGGTATTATTTAAAAAATTTTATTGTTTGAATGATGCATTGTTAAATATGTGACTCTCACCCTTACATCGTTTAATTTGTTTAAATTGTTTAACTTAGGCATTGTTCTCACTCGGTTAATTTGTTGAGAATTGTTCAGTGACATTGTTTAATCACCAAATACTTTAAGCGGCATTGTTTCACGGCGGCGCGTTTCATCACTCTCAATCTAGCGTGACAACGGGCACGTTGTTAAGCAAACATCGCCAACAACTCCAATTCATCGTATTGTAGTCGATAAAAACCGGCACTCTAAATTCTACGGACGCAGAACGCAACAAAACTCAATTACCCAACAATAACCCTTTAACAAAAAATTTGCATTTCCAGTCTGCCATTAAAACAAAACACGATGAAGGAAAAAATTACGCACATCCAACTTAAAAAACGAGAGGAAAAAAAAAGGAAATAAAAAACAACCTCGCTTCCATTCTTGAAGATAACGCAACAAACGCTGCACTCTTAGCGTCTCCGCTCTTAAAACTTTTCCCTCGGAGAGCAATGTATTCCGCAGAATTATCTTCCAAGTGAAGTCCATTACTGCAGCTAATCGCCCCTTTTTCAACACTCGATACATCCAACTGCGCAAGTGCAAACAAAAAGTTTCATTTGTAAGCAACAAATGACGTCATTTTCGATTTTTTTCCTAACTAAATCTATCACCAAAATCCCAAGTCATTTTGGATTTCTGTTTCCAGCACTGCGAGAAAGCAGTTACTTTGCACGTAGCTAATGGGTAACTTGATCAAAATGGAATGAACGCGCAAAGTGCCTGGAGTATTAGACAATTTATACGATAAGTAAATACGCAGCAAGCACATTCACTGTTATTTTGGAAGTCTCCTTTTGCTTGCTAACTTACCAACTACAGTACTATACTAACGGGCAATAGCTTCTATTCACATCTATTACTTATAAGTAGAATTTGCTAGTAGTAGTAATACAGTTTTAATGTTGTCCAAACATCCAGGTCATTGGATGACAAACAAAATTTGTTTTCTAAACAATCACTAACAGAGCTCTCCTTGTCTTACTGGAGGCACAATCATATTAGAAATTGTGTACAGTACATGCAACATTTGTAACGTTCTTTCAGGTTATTCAGATCACTTAAAGCAAAGGAATTCACGTCATTGTTCATATTGCCTAAATTTCAAATTGCCAATTACAATTGCGCAAAACGCCTATCACATTTCACATGACTAATTATAAGTAAATAATACAGTATCACTAATGACAGTTTCACGTTCCTCGTGCCTAAACACCCGGGGTCATTGAACGCCGCCAAAACGCAACATAAGAGAGATTGCGATTTTGGTTACGTATAAACGTATACGTATAAAATCAACATATGACTTGTAAACCCCTGTTTACGTAAACTTCACGCATGCAAATCGCAATCTCCTTGACTTATACAATTTAACGTATAACTTATGACTTATAGAACGGTTATAAGTTATACGTCAAAATTTTTCGCAATCTCTATATAAAATACCAAATACGCAAATACAGATTTACCCTAAGGACTAAACAGAAGTGAGAATTTGAATTCTCCCAGGGATGTAAACAATACCCTTAATAACTCGGGGCAATTTGCGAACTATATGAAAAGCATCACTATGCAAAATAACTAAAACAAGCATAGTAGTCACCTTTCAATTTAATTAACTTCCACATTACCTATCCCAGTACATACAGTAGATGATAAGTTGATATCATTCATCTACCAAAAACTAATTACTCATTTTTTAACTCAAATCTACCCTACCCTTCACGTTGTTGTTTTTTCTTTTTGCTATCCCAAAATGCGTCAGTTGATGGTGTAGTAATTAACCGAACAAGTTTATCAAAGAAGGAAACACGTTTTCAGGATGGGGAGTAATCTATTTGATAGTTTGTAGACCACTTCCGTTTTTCATATCTGGGCAGTTATTCGTCAAGATGGCGGGAACAAGGTCCCATTGCCTCGAGGGCCACGAGGTTATCACGTGGTCAACTTGAAAGCTCCCCTAGTTATTGCGAGATATTAAGGGAAGAATTTACGAGCGTTGCACGCGCAAACGTGGACGTGGTAACGATGCCCATGTGACTATTTGAAAAGCATTGAATGATTGTTGTTTTAATGAAGACGAGCCATCACTGTCACTGTTGCATAAATGATTATTATTATTATTAAAGTGCGATGCATTTTAAATGAGATGGCGCTTTTAAATCTGACATTTTTATCAGAGCGTTGTAGCGAGGATCACGTTCATCCATTTCTACTAATATTATAGTTTTGTTGCATTGTTAAAACGCAACTCAAGAACGATTGTTGCGATTATTCTCCGACAATGACTTCTAACAACCGCAACAATACATCAATAATGCCCAAAGCATGCAGCAAATTCATTTTCTCTATCTTTAGTCATGCAAGTTTTGCACTGTCATTGTTTAAAAGTAATGCGAACACGTAGCAGATAAATCAACGTGACTATTTGACTACTTAGCGAGATAATGGCTTACAAGTAACTATATTTTATAAGAGGACGACGTTTAGATTACCCGTTGCTTACCTACCACTGTGTAGTTTACTCGCACACTGGTACCTTAATACCTCAAAATAAAACCCACCAGGGATACTTCCCCGATATCGACAAAACATTGCGACACTTTCCTCCAAACGTCACGTCATCCATAAATTCGCTTCTCAAGATGGCTATCACTTTATTTCTTTAAATAATATAAACTGTAGTTTTTTTTCTTTTCTTAGAGTCTGCAGTTGATTAGCGGTCTCGATTGCTTTTTTCTGGATTATTGTATTACTGATAACAACGATTTGGAAACTGTTGAAAAGTTAGAGCGTTATTGTGGTTGTAGTATGGTAGCTTAAATAGCTGATAATCGATTGATCAAATGTTAATAAATTGCATATGTGAATTATTTATGAAAAGAATGCCAATTTAATTTAAAGTGATGCTTGCATTTTACACCTAACTGAATTAGTTAACTGTTTAATATGTCAGTACATTGTACAAATTTATAAACCTCAACTTCAATGAAAAATCATTGCTGAATTTTAATACACTATATGTAGTGCAGTAGATTCCGCTTAATCGGGCCATGCACAATTTGGCCCAATTTAAGCGGCTGGCCTAATCTACTACTATAGCTACATGTATGCTACTTCCGGTAAATTTCTGTAATTGTCCCAATTAAGCGGCGCGATGGCCCAAATAAGCGGAACTATTTGCTAAAATTTTTCGAATTTTAGCAACATTTTATGCTATTTTCTAGTAAATTTCTCCTAATTGCCCCATTTAAGCGGAGTGTTGGCCCAAATAAGCGGAGCCAATTGCAATTATTTTTCAAGATTTGGCCCAATTACTAGGAACCCACCATATTTGCAAGTTGTTTTTAAGTACTTTTAAACTGCAACCAAAAACCATCTTTAATATACTTTTCAAGTACCTATGCGTAACCCAACAACTCATACCTCGGTCACCATTTGGAGGATATCGGACAAATTCTATACCTTCAGAGTCCTCGCATGGCAGCCCAGGCTCCGTAAAAAGCTCGTGGGCTTGAATTATTTAGTTCTACCTTCTAACATTCTCAACTTGAATTGTTAAGCCTCAATTGAAAGTATAGCCACCCCTACCCAAGGCACTCTTCGAAACGATACAAAGACGGTCCATTACAAAAACGGTTCTTGGGCATTGGCAGAAATGGAAAGTTAGAAATTGTGCGTAAGGAGAACGAAAACGAGAACCGAGAGGGGGGAAAATAAATAGATAAGCCTAACGTTCAAAAAAAAAAAAAAAAAAAAAAAGGGGTAGGGAGGGCATAGTTTAGGAGTTTGATGCCTGAATTCTTAGATCGCTTCGGTTTATTATTCGAATTCGTTACATTAGGTAACATCCATCAATGTCCCAGAAGAATCCAAAGTACTTGGTTTAATACTTAGTCGAGGAGAAACTTATTCCTTTTTACTCACAATATACGAAAACAAAAAATAAAAAAAATAAAAAAAACAAAAAAAAAAATTTTTTCTGGGAGGTACAGTAGGGAGAGAAAAAAATTGCTTTCTGGTCTTGAGTGCCTTGAGTTCTGTATTGCGGTTACCATCGATTTCAACGTGTTTTGCATCAACAACGATTGTAATCCAATATCAAATACAAACATAATCGATTGCTTCTGCAAGAAAAACACCATTTTAACTTAAAAATAATAGTCTTAGAGCAATATATTGTTGAAAAATTTGGGGGGAAAAGGAGGAGTCGAGTTTGCTCATCTGGTATTTTTTAATGACGGCAATAAAAAATTGTTTGTTTAAGAGTTGCAAAAAGTTGATATGCAACACGAGTGTTATATCAAGTTATTTTATTAATGACAAATCGATTTTTAAATTGCTTTCACAAATCTGACCTTTCAAACAAGGTTTTATTTCTATCCTTGATTTTTTTTTTTTAGGTTTATGGATGAAAAATAATTGACAAGAATTAAAAAGAAGGAAATGAAATGAAATGAAAACGAGGAAATAAAAATAAAAAATAAAATCGACTGAAATCAAACCCGAGTTATAATTGGGGCTTTTAAACGCAAAACTTTTTTTAATTTTTAATATTTCATCTTTACTCAAATTTCTAAACAATCACCCATAAAATAAATTTTGGAATTATTTTTTTGATCTGTCTTCTCAACAACGAGCAAACAACGCCAATTTTCACCAAATTATCAAATCACGTGAAACATCCATAATACATATTAATATACAACATCTTACTCACAACCCTTTCACTAATTTCCAAGAACAATCCCAAACTGAAACCTTACAAAAAAATTTTTTTGGTAATCAATTCTTTTCAGCAATGTTCAGCAAAAATGTGAAAATTCTAATTAAAAGATTTGTTATCCTTTTTTTTCTACCCCTCTCTCAACCCCCCCCCCCCCCCTCCTTTCCCTAAAAAAAAAAGAAAAATGAAGAAAAATCTGACAATTCAGCAATGTCTTTAATTTATGATGTGACGTTCTTTCATAAAGAAGACGAAAAACGAAGCAAAAAAGAAGTAAAAAAAAAAAAAAAAAAAAGGAACTGGAGGATCTCCAACGTTCAGAACAAACTTTTCAGAGTATTATCAAAGTGAAGTCAGATCCAATCTGTGTGAAGCTATACGTTTTCTGTTTAGTATTCCAGACAGATTTGATATTATTGGTGCTCAGTAGTTCCACCAAAAGGATAGATCTGATTGAAGGAAGAGTATTTTGTGTGAAATAAGTTCAGATTGTAGCCCTATCCAAGTTTTCCAGATAGGAGGACGAGATTTGGGTACAAATTAGACGGACCACAAAGAGATAAGAAAAAGATTGCAATATTTTTTACAGTATATAACTTGTTCTTACCTGTACAACTAGAAAACTACTTCTTGTTATTTATTTATTTATTTATTGATTAATTTATGTAGGTGAGGAAAACTTGATGGTAATTAGTTAACTAAGTCAGGGTAATTAATTAATTCAAAACAACGATGTTTTCTTGGTGCAGGTCTTTGGTTTTTAAGACGGAGGAAAAGGGAAAAAGGAGGGAAAATACAAATAAAAATAAAAGTGTTGGAGGAAATTACTGCAAAACTTGTGTTAAGGCACTTTTCTCATTACGAAAAGGCCAGGGTAGAGTTTTTATTACTTCTGAGGACAAATAACAATCCAATCTTAAGAATACACATTAAGACAAAAAGCCAAGACCTGGAGGAGGAAAGAAGAAGAAAACTATTTATACTTTCCCGATCTAACCACTAGGGATATAAGGTAAATGCTTTTGCAAAATTGCGTCTAATAGAAATTAAAACGAGATTTGTGCTTTGGGGGTTACATTGTGTTCTTGGTTTTTTTTTTTTTTTTTTACTCCTCTATCTAAACACAAGGTTTGAAAAAAAAAAAATTTTTTTGGATGTAAACGGCTGATTTTAAAATTTTTGGTAAATTTGTGTTAGGTAAGTAAATAAATGAATGGACTGGTCGAGGAGATAAATTAAATTATTATACTTGTATTTATTTGCTCAGCCACTCTGCTGATTCGTGAAATCAATTTGAGAAATTGTTTTCCTTCTTCTTCCATCTACGTATTAAGCTAACAAGCAAAATGGCTTCTTCTCTTTGAGCCCAATAAAATGGCGTTCGGCTTTGTGTGTTTTACTTTGTGCTTAATGATGTGGCAATTAATAGACTTGCCACGCTAAGAGATACAATAACACCCTCAAACACTCAGCTATAAAGAGCAGTTAGGATTTGCACTTAGAAAAGTAGACAAAAGGCAAGTTTTTTTATTGCTCTTTTGTATCTCACACGTGTGAGTAGCCAGTAAAAAGTGTTAAACCAAATTAACTAATTTTATTTAGTCTAATTTTCTCTAAATTTGGTTTTGTAAATGAAAAATGTATATTTGATTGTAATGTTTTGGTAAAAGTATAACTAGTTATTGATGCAGTGATATAATGCTAGTTAAGTAGTACTGTATATGCTAAAAAGTCCTGCGAAGTCAGCGAAACCAAATTTCGGATTTCAGGATTTCTGGTGTTCTAATAATCAAAAAGTGTTAGGATTTGGTGTATAGTTTTTCACCATTATATAGATACTTTTCTCAGAATATTTAACCATAGACTCAATTTTAGACATAGGTAACACAGTTTTATCATATTTTACACCCTTGAATCAGGTTTTACGCATCCCAAAAAAGAAAAAATTTATTATTTTTCAAATTCAGTTAGAATTTCTATATTTTATGAATAAACAATTGTTATGCATTGGTTAAAACATAACTAGTTATTAATACAATGATATAATGTAAGTTAAGTAGTATATGCTAAAAGTACTGCGAAGTCAGCGAAACCAAAATTCGGATTTCAGGATTTCTGGTGTTCTAATAATCAAAAAGTGTTAGGATTTGGTGTATAGTTTTTCACCATTGTATAGAAACTTTTCTCAGAATATTTCACCCTAGACTCAATTTTAGACATAGGTAACACAGTTTTACCATATTTTACACCCTAGAATCAGATTGTACGCATCCCAAAAAAGGAAAAATTTATTATTTTTCAAATTTAGTTAGAATTTCTATATTTTATGAATAAACAATACCGCAAAAAAATTTGATATTGCCGGAAGCCCTACATAAACTAGTTGTAGATGTTTGGACAATGTCAAACTGCTATCTGTTTTTTGTTTTGTAAGCAGCGAAATAAGTAAATTTGAATAAATTGATTAAATTATTATGTTTTTATGTGCCAGTAATATTTTATGGGTTTGGATATTAAAATAAATTTAATGCAGTTTTATTTTGGGTTGGTGGTGGAGTGAAAAGATAATGTATGGTTTTAGTTGTAGGGTTGGGCTTCACGTGTGACAGTTGTGTATACAGAAAAGCGTTGCTCTTCGGAATAAAAATTGTAGATACTTAAATAAGACATGTGAAAAAATTTGTGTTCTGTAGATTCATATTTAAATTACATATATTGCATAAAAATAAGCATGAATAGCGCAGAATTCCGCAGTAAATATGTAAATAAATAATTCCGAATTCTCAAAAATATCGACTAAACTTTAAAAAAAATATTTTTCACAGAACCAACGCGAAATAACATATTTAACATAATCTACTTTCAGTTAGAAATTATTATTTTTATGTAAATTATTATTCGACTGAGAAAAATGCAAATTTTATATCTCACGAGAATTTGCAAAATATCGCGGTAAAAACGCGAAGAATTCAAGAAAATTCTTTAGTCGCCGTCACCCACCAAAACCACTCCCCTAACGACAACCCTATCACTTCAAACAAATCCAAAACAAGTCTAAACCTTCGAAATAAATTTTCAACCAAAGATATCACCTAAAAACTACTGAAACATCGTCTTACCTGAATCGTTGGCAGCCATTTTCAAACACCGACGCCCTCTTGTGTTCGTTTTCTACCAAAGCCATCAACGACAAAAACAAAAACTTATCTAATTTTTCGCTTTCTATATATTATTTCTAGTTATTATTATAAAATATAAATGATATAGTTAACATTCATAAATAAAAATCTTTAAACAAATTTTTCAAACACCGCTTTCCTCGTTTTTCACAGCACGCCGGTTTTGTATTTAGAAGCATAAAAATAGTTCCGAATATTTCACCGCTTTATTGGTAGTTTAAGAGTGATTGTGTCACAAGTGAGGGTTAAATATCAAATAAAATTCCTATTACGTGATTTTAGTATAGTTATAATACAAGAAGAGGATGCAGGAGTCAATTTACCCTTCGTAACGGTCACTACGCGGACGAAGACAAAGACGAGTAAAAAGGCGTTTGGATATCTCCGCTGCAACGAGAATCTCGCGTTATTTAGTTCCGAGCACTGAGCCAGAGGAGTTGTGTTAAGTAGGGGAGTTGATCGCTCATTTCGTTGCCTATTTTTCTTGGTTTTTTACTCATTTTTCATCTAGTTAGACTCTGTTTTTGTGTCTACTCTGTCGTGGTCCTCAGTTTACGATACCCCCCTTAATAATTGGTAGAGGATTTGTCGAAACAAACGGGTTTTCTCGGGTTTGCAAAAATTTTTTGAGTTTCTCCTAAAACCAACGCCATTTTCGCGTTGTTCGGCCACTTGCATCGAATTTTGCAACGAAAACGTAGGACAAAAAGCTTGCTAGCGGGGGCCCAGAAAACTAGACTCCTTTTTTTTTTAAATAAGCCACCCGGCTCTGTGACACCTTTGCGGTTTTAACAACGGGAAAGGCCAAAAAGGTAAGCGAATTTTGATATTTTTTCCACGTTTTTGTGCGGGGGAAAATTTTTTCCAAGTCGAGGCTCGTACTCGGGATGGCGGATTCCATTGTGCGTAATGTTTGACACGAATTGATTTTTTTACTTTTTGGGGTTTTTAGGCTTGAAAAGTGGTTGTTGGGGTGATGGTGAGTTGATTATGTAGTTTAACATGGTGGATTAGGGTTAGTTGGTGAAATTTTTGCTTGGATTTAACGATTTTTTGGCGATTTCGCGAGGTTTTTGTGATGGAAATTTGCGGAAATTTTTATGAAAAGATGGGAATTTAGTGGATTAAAGGGTTTGGAGGGTGAATTTAGTATAGATTTGTGGTGGGGAATTGATTTTTAGTCATGAAAATAATTTTTTTGAGGAAAATGTTTTGATTTTTTCATAAATTTTAAGTAGAAATATTCACGGTAGTAATTAGTGAATTTTAAAATTAGTCCTAAATGTAATCGCTGAAGTTTATTTTTACTATTTAATTAATTAGTTAATAAATTTTGCAAACATTTTTCACAAGGAAAATAATTTTCGGAAAAATTTGAAATTTCGAAAATATTTGCCCTTAATTTAACACGTGGAAATATTTATTGAGGTGAATCATTTATTAATTTAACTTGATTTTAAGTTTAGCGCAAATTATTGTAATTTTTGAAATATTTTCAAAATTTAAATAAAAAAAATTTTAATCGCGCGTTTTCAAAATTCAAAATTTGCATTTGCGAAAAATTTAATAACGCCAGTTTTTTGTTCTAATTTTCACCTATATTCAAATTTCTAAGTTTTAAATCAAAATATTTTCATTTTTTTATCGAAAATTTTGGGGGTTTTAAGATTTTTTTCCCCACCCCCAAAAAAAAAAAAAATTCGCACCTTGATTTTTTTAATCATTTCAAGGTCAAATTTAGACTTTTACATTTTCCTACCTCTCAAAAAAAAAAAACCCAAATTTTGAATTTTCGGGGGAAAAAAAATTACAAAAATTCAAAAAATTTACAAAAATTGATTTTACATTAAGAAAATATTAAATGGATACCCATGGACATCACATTATCAGTAAGTAACTGAAAAAAATTTGAGAAAAACCGCCAAAAAAATTTTTTCCCGTAGACTTTTCATTAAGCTGCTTGCACGCTCTTTGTTTGCGAAATTTAAAAAATTTCCTCTAAAAATCAAAAATCCCCAGCCTTAAAAAAAAATTTGCAAGAAATTTTGATTACAATGTCCAAATATAATTAATTTACGATATATATATAATATATATAATTTAGTTTACGAAAAACATAAGAATTTATCTCTTATACACAGTTGTGACGAACGGCTGGCATGTCAGAAAAAGTCAATGTGATACAACCTTTAGTTGGAGGCAAAGCCATGCTGAAGATTGATTCTACTCATCTTCCTGACTCTGAAATGGGACACCAATGGTATAAAAGCAGCTGTACAGGTTAGAAAAACAAAAAACAAAATTCTTATCCCCCCAAAAAAATCAGTAAAACGAATAAAAATTGTTAGGAAATTTCAAATTTTTGAAAAATTTGTTTTAAAAAAAAAAAAAGAAAAATAATAATTTTGTAGGTGTTTTTTGATGTTAAGTAGATTAAGTTTATATATTATATTATATATTATATAAAAACAAGTAATATTGGACATAAGTAAATTTTTTGTTTGCTTTGTAACAAAATTTCTTGGCAAAATTTTTTGTTATTTTTTTCAGTTTTTTTTCTTCTTTTGTTTCTTATGTATTATGAGGGGGAAATGTTTAAAATCTGTAGATTTTAAAGATTTTTGTGTTTAGTGGAAAAAATGCATGGAAAAATGGAGGCGCTGCTTGAATAAAAGCGTGTGAGCAGCTGTGTTTACCTGGATTTTGAGTTTTTTAAGTTTGTTTGTTGTTAGTATGATGTTGTAAAGGGGGTTTATTAGTGATATTTGTGGAAAAAGGATTGAATTTGATTTTTATTTTGTGTTTTTTTCCCGGTTGAAGTTGCTACGATGAACGGAATGGATACGCAACCGCAGCAGAATGGCACGTTACATAACAACTCAGCCCAGACTGGAACGGGACCCGAAGACAGTAAAACGAATTTAATAGTCAACTACCTACCACAAACGATGACCCAGGAAGAAATTCGCAGTTTATTTTCGAGTATTGGCGAAGTGGAATCGTGCAAATTAATACGGGATAAAGTCACAGGTAAATATGGCGGCGGTTTTTGAGAAATTTTGAATTTGATTTTTTTGTTGCTAGATTTCGAGATTTTGTTTGGTTTTTAAGTTTTATATGTTGTGTTTTTAATTAAATTTGATTTGATATTTGTGATTTTAAGAGTAATTTTTTGTTTTAAGGAGGTAAATGAAGATTTGTTTGCTATCTCTCTCTATCGTGTTTGACAAGTTGGTTTGTTTATTTTTTTTTGATTTTTATATATATATATTTATTTATTAATAGGTGAGTTTTGGTTATTTTATAAATTTTTGTTAAATTTGGATAATTATTTTGTGGTTTATTTTTAAGAATTTTTTTTAAGTTTTGATTTAATTTTGCGTTAAAAAGTGAAATTTTTTGAGTAAAAATTGTCATTTTAGATGTAAAAAAGTGAAATTTTTGATTCATCGATAGGGAAAAAATTCTAAATTTTAAAATTTTTGAAGGAAGATTGTAATTTATTTGTTCATTTAAATGGGGGCAATAAAAAATTCTTTTTAACGAGTTAAAAATATTTTAAAACGTCGACATCCAGCTGATGGATTATCCTAGAATAGTTTTCTATTTTTATTTAGTGCGAAAGTGAGACGCTAGACTAAAAATGTTTTTGTTCGGGAAAAAAAAAATTTTTTAAGTTTGAATTTTTTAGATTTTTTGATTAAATTTTTTTTTTTTAGTGTAGTTTGGTTATTTATTGGATAAAATGTGTTTTGTGTGTGATTTTTGCAGGACAAAGTTTGGGATATGGGTTTGTTAATTACGTGCGTCCTGAAGATGCAGAAAAAGCCATAAATACATTGAATGGATTACGACTCCAGAATAAAACCATCAAGGTGAGAATTTTGTGTAAAGTTGAAGATTTTTTGGATGAAAGTTTTGTGTTGAGTTTTTGGAATTTTTGCGTTGTGTTGTGGATTTAATTTGTGTTGATGTGTACGTTAGGGTTTTAAAATATTTTAATTTTTAAAAAAGTTGTAATTTTTGGTAGAAATAATTTTAAAAACCTGAAATTTTTAGTAAAAGTAATTGAAAATTGAAATATTCATAGAAAATAAATTAACCTTTTTGGAA
This sequence comes from Stigmatogaster subterranea, assembly GCA_034696085.1. Lineage (NCBI taxonomy): Eukaryota > Metazoa > Arthropoda > Chilopoda > Geophilomorpha > Himantariidae > Stigmatogaster > Stigmatogaster subterranea. The sequence continues at coordinate 13,764 of JAQIWS010000233.1, read as the reverse complement.
TTTGTTAAAATTTACTCGTTAACTTGTAAAAATCAATTCGAGAATAACTTTAAAACCTTCATCTCATAAATTTTTAATTCAAATTTCCTGCAAATTTAATCAAACTTAACAAACACAAAGCAAATATTTGTAAAACTTTACTAAAACCTCCTCTAACCATTTATATCATCTTGAATCTTTTACCACACTTTAACCCAACAATTTTAATTAAATGTAAAAATTTCCAACTTTAACTCCCCAAAAGCACTATTTCTAACAAATTTTACACTCTGATAAAATCAATTCTAAAAATCCAAAAAAAAAAACTACATAAATTTTACAGGTGTCATACGCCAGACCAAGCAGCGAAGCAATAAAAGGCGCCAATCTGTATGTGAGTGGGTTACCCAAATCCATGACTCAACAAGATCTCGAAAATTTGTTCTCTCCGTACGGTCGCATCATTACCTCGCGGATACTGTGCGACAATATCACAGGTAGGAAATTTTTCTTTCGGGATAGGTTTACGAAAAAAAATATTACTATTATGAAAATAAAAATTTCTGAAAAAACTTTTTAAAATTGGATAAAAAAAAAATTTTGATTAAAAAATTTAAAAAAAAAATGTCGGGTAGTTAGTTAGTTAGTTGGCTTTAGAAGTTTTGTTTATTTTGATTATTATATTTTGTTTTTAATTTTAAGAAAAAAAAAAGGGTTGGGATTTGTTGATTGGTTTTTTGCAAGTTTTTATTTTTTTTTTTATCGTGGGGACTGCTCGTTTTGGTTTTTTCTGGGAAATGGAAATTTTTATTTTTATAATTTTTCTGAATTTCTTTGGCTTAATTTGTATAAATTACGTTTTTGGGGTGATTTTGTCATATTTATAATTGTATTATTAAATTAAGTTAGTTTTTAAGTGAATTTATTTATTATAATCTGCTTTTATAAGTGAATATTTGAGTATTTATATATTTATCTGCTTTTATTGTCGTATGGCCGAGAGTGTGTTTGAATATTTAATTTTTAAAATTGTTAAAAGAAAATTTGAGACAGAAAAAAATTATTTTTATAATTTTTTTTAAGTAATTAATTGATTTTATTGGTTGGCTTAAAAATATATGAGTTTATGTGTTTGTTTGGTTATTATGCTTGTACGTTTGTATTTGTATATATTCTTTTCCAATTCATCCACTAACCACTAAAGCCTACATAACAAAATCGAAACCCTTGGAAAAATACAAATTTCTAAAAATTAATTATTATAAAAATAAAATTTTTGTTTAATTGGATATTTTTATTTTTAATAAAAATACAAAAATTGCTGTTACAAAATATCAGTGGATTAGGATTTAAAACGAAAATCCACTGGATATTTAAAAAGTTCAAAATTTTAAAAAATTTATAAAAATTTATTAAAATTCAATAATTTGTGTGCCCCGGAGAAAGAAATTGTAAATAATTTCATCGAGGCGTTTCTACTTTTATTTTCTCCCCCTTTTCCTTCCCATTTGTTGTGTTTATATTTCTTTATCACCCCCCTCTTTCTCTTTTCACTCCCTATCCTACCCTCGCACAATCCCACAATCCAACTCACTTTCTTCTAATTTATTAAAAAAAAAAAAAAATTAAAAATTAAAATAACCCTTCTATTTACCCACCCCTCCTTACCCACCCCCCCTCTTGCTGTTTATTTGCATTATAATTCACCCCCTTTAGGGCTATCCAAAGGTGTTGGATTTATCCGGTTTGACCAAAGAGTTGAAGCCGAACGAGCCATCCAGAAACTTCACGGAACCATCCCTGACGGAGCAGCCGAACCGATAACTGTCAAGTTCGCCAACAACCCGAGCAACAACGCGAAAGCGATTCCGCCGCTGGCTGCTTACTTGTCTCCGCAGCGTCGTTTCGGTGGACCTATTCATCACCCGACAGGCCGCTTCAGGTACATTCCTCTCTCTCCATTGTCCAGGTACTTGGCATTTTTCCATTAAAATCCTATATATTCGTCCTTTTTTTAAATTTGGTTATTTTATTTGGTGTATAGTTTTTTTGTTTTTTTTTGGAAATTTTTTTTGTAATTTTTGGTTTTTTTGGTGGAAATTTTTGGTTTTTAGGTTTTTTTGGTAGTGTTAGGGTTTAAGGTGGGTTTTTTGTGAGTTTAAATTGTAAATTTTTTGAGTTTTTTTGGAAGTTAATGTGAAAAATTGTAAAAATTTATTTATTAAATTTTGTGAATTTTTAGTAATTAAGTTAATTTTGGTTAGGTTTGGTTTAGTTGAGGCGATTGAGCATGAAAAGTTTAGGTTTATGAGTCGTGTTTTGTAAAAATTAATAAAAATAATCGATTTTTAGTGGAAATTTTTTGTACCTTTTTTTTTTTAATGGTGTTTACTGTTTTATTATTATTATATAATTTATTATTTTTTAAAGAAGGAAAGATTGTTTTTTTAGTTATTGATATCAAATTTAGAAAATTGTTCTGTTATTTAATTTGTTGTTTTTAGTTTATTGGATGGTGGTGGGTCGGGAAAAAGGAGATAGGGAAATTTTTTTTTATTTAATTTGATTTTTTTGTTGGCATGGTTACCGTGTCGTGACGTAGTTGTGTAAATGGACGAATACGTAGATTGGAAAGATGTGCCGATGGAACAAGTTATTTTTCTTTACTTTTTCTTTTTCTATATCTTTCTTTCAAATTTATTATATATTTATTTAAGAAAAAAATAAGAAATTAAAAGTGAAAAATTTGATTTTTAATAATAAATTTTTATTTTTTTAATGATTTTTATTTAAAAATTGCCTTGATTTTTGATTAAATTTATTTTTTAATTTGCGGTATATTGATTTTTTTTTACTTTTATTTCTTATTTTTTTTACGCCCAATATTTTCATTTCGATTTTGCTTTGTTTTTTTTGTTTTTTTTTCCCCCAGAAGCATTTATATTTCGATATTGGAAAAAGTACTTAACACACGTTATTAACAATATTTTATTATATTTTCGATATTTTTTTAATTTTATCTAAATTTCCATCCCACGCATGAATAATTTGTCGTTTTTGCTGCTGACGGCCACGCGAGACTTTAATTTTTCGAAAATAAATTCCGAACTTGTTTACATTTAAATTTTTCCTTTTTCTTTTTTTTCTTTAATTTTGTTTTCCGTTAATAACTTTTTTTGGGTAAATTTTTCTTAAATTTTTCCTTTTTTTAACTTAAAAATCGCAAAAAAAAATTATTTTTATTTTATTTGGTTTTTGTTTTGTTTTTTATTTGTAGTTCGGGTAAAGCAGTCGCAACTGTAAGCAGGGCCGTTCAGAGGTCAGTATTTTTTGAGTTTATTATTTTCTTTATCAATTTTTTTCGTAATTTTGGTTTTGGTTTTAATTTTGTATAATTTTTAATTTAAATTTTGATTTTATTTTTTGTTTAGTTATTTTTATTTTTGTCCTTTTTTATTTTCGCTTAGTAGTTTCTATATTTTTGGTTATTTAATTTTAGTTTAATTTAGTTTTAATTTAAATTAGTTTATTTTGTAGATTTTTTTTTTTTTAATTTAGTTTTTTGATATTAATATTTATTGTGTTTGGGGGAAGTTTGTATTTAAAATTGGTATGTTTTTTTTTTAACCGGGATGCTGTAGTCACGGTAACTGCGAAAACAATATTTTTACGCGCTGTTACCGTGGTTACGGTTGATGGGATGATAGTAAACTATAGTAACATTTGTTGACCGTTTTCGTTACGCAACTTGCTCATTTATCTCGTGATACTATTTACAGTTTAAATGGTCGTTGGAGATTAGTGAAATTAAAACGTTAGGTTAAAATTTTGTGGGTTTGAGGTTAAGAAAATTTTTTTTTGGGGGGGGGGGGCGTAATCTGCTGTCAATAATAGTGATATGATAAATTTTATCTGTAAATTATAAATCAAGACTAAACATGTTAAGTTTAGATATAGTTTGTATTGGCTACCAGCGTTAGGCTTAAATATCCTGGCGCGGAGTTTGGTAGTTCTGAAAATCTGAAACTAGAAACAGTTTCTAAACATCAAGTTTTTATCGAAGGATAAAATTAACGATGGGTTAAGTTGTAAGTCAGTTTAGCGACTGTTTTAACATTAAATTATCAGTGTTTCTATAGTTTCCATCCCGAGATTTTTACAGATTTTTAACCTTAGCGGAGTATCTCTGATCAAAAACGAGAATTTAAGCTTAAGATATGATTTTAAGAAATAAGAAATGGGAGTTAGATGATTTGGTATTTTGTTTTGAACATGTTTGAAACTCTGCCCAGGTACTCTCCGATGGCCGGTGACTTGTTGGCTAACTCGTTGATGGCCGGCAACGCGGTGAATGGCTCTGGGTGGTGCATTTTCGTGTATAACCTGGCGCCAGAAACAGAAGAGAACATTCTATGGCAGCTTTTCGGACCGTTCGGAGCAGTTCAGAATGTGAAAGTTATCCGTGACTTGCAAACAAATAAGTGCAAGGGGTTTGGCTTCGTCACCATGACCAATTATGATGAAGCGGTCGTAGCCATCCAATCGTTGAACGGATACGCGCTGGGGAACCGCGTTCTCCAAGTTTCCTTCAAGACTAACAACCGCAAGACGTAGACTGGCTAAGATGACGTTGACGATGAACGGCCGAGCCTGTTCGCTGACCCGTTTTAATTTTATTTTTTTGGTCTTAATTTTTGAAATTTGTTTAAAATTTTTTTTTTTTTTTTTGGAGTTTTGATTTTTGGTTTTAAAACAAAAAAAAAAAGAAAGGAAAGATAAAAAGTATTTAATTCCCCGCCCCCTGACGACGGATCTAGCGGCCAGGCTCCGGATAGCTCAAAATGAGCAAAATAAAAAGTTTAAAAAATTTTTCTTTTTACTTTTTTCTAGTCAAAAACAAAACAAAACGAGAAGGCAAAAAAAAAAAATGGAGATGATTTTTGTGAAAGGGTTAATGTTTATTATTACTATTATTATTGATATAAACAGAAAATTTAAGTCCTGGAAAAGGAAAAAATTATTTTGAGGTTTTTTAATTTAAATTAATTAATTTTTTTTTTGGTTTTGTTTTGTGGAAAAATTTTTATATTTGTGGAAAAAAGTGTGAAACGTTTTTATGACGTGGTTTTTTTGAACTATTTTGTTTTTTTAAAGTGAAGATTGAGATTTGAAATTGAAATTTGAAAGAAAAGTGGTTAAAAGAATGATGGGAGATGAAAAAAACAAAATGGCAGAGATTTAAAAATGTACTTAATGTTTATTTTTTGGTCGTGAGAACTCCGCGCGTGTTTCAATGAATTTTAAAAAATATTTTTTTGGGGGAAAATTTGAAGAAAAATTTTTTTTTCCCTAAAAAGAAAAATTTGAACAACTGAAAATAGAAAGTCTGTTTTTTTTTTCTTGTGTTGGGGTTTGTGTTTTTGAATTTAAGAAATTTGTAGACAAAAAAGATCTTTGTTTATATTTTTAACAAACGATGATGAAAAGAATTTTCATTTTGGTTTTTGAATTTTTTGAAAATTTTTTTTTCTGTGTCTGAGGGAATGAAATTGAAAAAAAAAAACACGCAAAGGTTTTAGCGATATGTGGAAAAGCTTTAAAATGGTCCGTAAAAATTTTTTGGAGTTTGAAAAAATTTTTGAATTTTGAATTTTTAGAAAAGCGAAAAATTTAAATTTTTTTTTTCGTTTTGTTTTCTGAAAAAAATTTTTTTGGGATGTCGATAATGAAAAGAAATTTGTTCATTTTATGTGGAAATTTGGTTAAAATTTGAAAAAATGATTTAATTTAAAAGAAAAAAAAATATTTTCCTTTTTTTTGTTCAATGAAAAGTGTGAAAAACAAAAATTCAGTTTGGAACAAAAAAAAGTGCCACATTCTTTTCTTCTTTAAAATGAAAAAAGATATATTTAAATTTACACCAAAAAAAATTAAATTTAAATTTAAAAAAAACTTAAAAATAATTTTATGTTTTTCGATCACCGAGGAAAACTGATTTAAAAAAAATGGAGGAACGACAGAAAAAGAAAAACCAACAAAAATATATTGAGGAAAAAAATTCTCCTTTTTATTTTTTTAAAGAAACATTTAAAAAAAACGAAATTTGAAAAAAAAAATATGAAAATGCAAGAAAATTTTTTTTTTTGAAATTGCCAAATTAAAAAAAATTTTTTTTTAGTTGTGGTATTTAGAAAAATTTTGTGTTTTCAAAAGTAGAAAAACGTGAACAAAATTTCGTTTACAAAGAAAAATTATAATTTTTTGGGTTTGAAATAATTTTTTTTGTTTAATTCAATTTGTTTTGATTTTTGAACTTAGAATTTTTATTATTATAATTTTTTTGGTCGCATTTAGTTATTTTGCTTCTTTATTATTATTATTATTATTACTATTATTGATTATAATAAGTTAGTTGTGTTCTATCTTTTGGTTAATTGAGTTAGTTTATTTGGTTTTAAGTTTAGATTTTGATTAATTAATTATTAATTAATGTTAGTGGAATTTTCAAAACAAATTTTTTGATTTGTTAATTTGTAGTTTTTTCGTGTGTTGTTTTTCCTTCGATTTTTCAATTTTTTGGTGTTTTGAGTTTTTTCGCTTTGTATTTTATTCTTCTTAATTCTTAGTGAATTTTTGATTATTCTTAGTTGTTTAATTGATTATTATTATTATTATTCTCATTTATGGTTATTATGATTGATTATTATTATTACTGGATTTTGATTATTATTATTCTGATTTTTCGGTTCAGTTTTGTTTTATTTTTAGTTTTTTTATTCTTATTTTGGTTTTCAGAAATTTTCAGTTTTTTAAATTTGAATTTTAAGTTAAAAATTTGAATTTAAAAAAAGATGGAAGGATCTTTGATAAATATTTGGAGAAAAAGATTGATTGGAAATAATATTATTATTTGTTTATTTTTTATTTTATTTGATTAAATTTGGTTTTTTCTGATTTCATTTTATTGTTTTGATTTATTTTATTTTTTATTTAGTTTTTACATTTATTTTTATGATTTTTTGATATGATTTTTTTTTCTTAAGAATTTTCAAAATTTTTGGTTTTTGCGAATTGGATACAAAAAATGAAAAACTTCACGGAAAAAAAATTTTTGACAAGATTTTTAATTTTTTTTTTTTAAGGGAAAAAAGGATGAAAACACTTTTTTAAAATTCCAAACTCAGAAAAATAAATTTTAAGGCAAAGTCCCTAAACCCATATACTGCGCTCACTGATTTTATAATTTCTGAGAATATATAATAATGAAAAGTTTAAATATAAAGAGGAAAAGAATCTTATAATTTAAAAAAAATACTAAAAATAAATAAAAATTCTACACAAGTTTTAAAAAACATAAAATGAAGTAAACTAAAACACAAAATGACGAAATGAGTCCCATATCTTCATCATCTCATTAAAGATGAAAATAATTTAACAAAATACCAAAAAATGAAAACCAAAACAAAAACTTCCATAAACAGAAAATAAAACAAAATTAATAATAGTAATACAAAAAATATATAAAATAATAAAATAAAAATATATTTTTATATTAATGAAAAATAAATAATATTAAATAAATACATAAACAAAAAATTACATTCCTATAAAAATAATGTCACTCAGTTTAGATTGTTAAATGAAAAATTATTGATAAGTCAAATTGGGAAATGAAAAATAATAAATGAAAAATTTGTCCACTGATCTTCCATTTTTAAGTCAGGTTTTTCTGTCACGGAGTTTAAGTTGGGTTTTTGACGAAATAATAAATTAAGTGGAAATTTGTCCATTTTAAGGTCACAATAAATATTGTACATAATAAAGATGAAAATAAAACAGAATTAGAAATACATAAATAAATAAAATACTAAATAATACAAATGGAGACATTAGCACCCAAGTTTTCTGGATTAAGTTTTGGTAAATTTGTTGCTGAAAAATGATGTGAAAAATTTTTAACCGTAGGAAAAAAAATTTTGGGTTGGAAATTTTTTTGGGTTTTTGTTTTTTGAGTATCAGTGTGTATGTATATGGTTTTAGTACATTTTGCTATTATATATATATAAATATATTATAAATATATATATTAAGCTTTGGATATATAAAAAAAACTAAATGGAAAGATGAAAAATAATAAGTATTGATTTTTGACACTTTTGTGTTTGGAAATTTTTCAAATACCAAAAAGGAGAAAAATATTTTTTTCTTTTTTGATTTTTTTAGGTTAAATTTTTTTGAGTTTTTGATTGATTGGTTAAAAAATACTAATTCTCGTAAGAAAAAATAATTGTTTGTGCTAAGCCTAGTTAAACTAAAAAAAAAAGAAATAATAACGGATGCAAATTTTAACAAACTCTTTCTCTTAAACCTTGACAAAAAGATATTTAAACACGAAAATACTAAGTAAGAAAATTTGTTTAATTTTTGCCCCCGTTTTTCCTCTTCACAAAAAAAATTTGAGATTTTTGGTTGGTTTTTTGTTTTTTTCCGAGATTTTGATTTTTAAGAGTTGAGATAAAAATTGTACAAAACTGTTGAAAACAAACACGGAAAAAATTTTACACATAAGAATAAAAATTTCCCCGATTTTAAAAAATCCCTCTTCAACACTGCTAATTAATTAATTTATTAGTTTAAAATAACAAAAAAAAATTATAAAAAAAATAAAAATAGTTAGGGCTAAAAACCAAAATGGTAGCTAGTTAAATTTAAAAACAAATTAGTTTAAAGGCTAAATGTAGATTTAAAAAACCGAAAAAATTTTAAATTTAAAATAAAAATGGAAAAAGAGCAAAAAAAAATTATTAATTATAAAAATTAATTAATAAATAAAAAATGAAGAATTTTCATCAGCTTTAGATTTTTGCCCTCCCCTGACAGAAAAAGGTTTTTTAAGTAGAATAAAATAAATAAATAAAAATTGAAGAGGAAAAAATATTTACAGTTATACAAAGAAATAACAAAATAAAGGATTGATTTTTGTTCTTGACTTTGGTCAATGTGAGAAAAATCATTCTGAAAATTTTTTGAGGGAAAAAATCCTCAAAATTCTGATGCAATAATATTTATGGTTCCAAATGGTAGGAGATTAAAAAACTAAATTTTAAATCACATTCCCCCCGCCCCCACACGAAAATTTCTAAATTTTTTCGATTTTTTGCGGTTTTTTAATTTGATTCGTTTTTGTTTTTTTTTGGTGGAAAAATTTTTAAAAATGGAGAAAAAATTTTTTTTTTTTAACGTTGAGTTTTTAATGAATTTTGCGATTTGGAGAATCTTGACTTTAAAAGACTTTTTGTGCGTGAAAAATGGCGATAAAATTGTTTAAAAAGTTTTCCATCATGTTTTTATCAAAAAAAATATTTACAAAATTAAAAAATTTACAATTCTCAATTTATACTTTTAAAATTAATTAATTACTTAACTATTAATTAATTATCTATATGTCCAATTTCCCAAACTTAAAAACCAAAAAATTTACAAAATAAAAAGTCGTTACAAAGAGTTTTAAAAAACTTTAAAAACCAAAAATACAATAAAATAAAATAAAAACCAAAATGGCGAATACTTAAAAAATAATTAAAAATTATTATTATTATTAATAATAAACCAAACAAAAAAAAGGAAAATCCCAGAAAAAGTAATGACGAAATAAAAAAGTTGGAAAAAAAGGTAAAAAAGAAAAAAAACTTTCCAAAAAAGAGATGAAAAAAAAAACAAAAAAAATTTCCCGAAAAAATATTTAAATTTTAAATTATTAAATGTTGGCTCAAAAAATCGTTTTTTCAATTATCACAGCTAGTCACTGTATACAAAGATGAAAAATAATATATACTCAGTTTAATGTCTAATTTTAGTGTGTTTTTAATAAAAATAAATGTGTTATTAATCCCAAGTTTTTCTCTAATCTCTGCTAAAAATAAAAAAAAGGAAAATAATAATTAAAAGAAAATATTTATAAAATATATTAATTTATCAATTAATTTATTTATTTATTAAATTAATTTCAGAAAAAAAATTGAAATTTCGCAGATAAAAAACAAAATGGCCGATTATTGAGGTGAACAAAATATTTAAAACAATCAGGTTTTTGTGTATGAAAAAGTTTTATGAAATTATTTTTAATTATAAGGTCACATAAATTTTGGAACATTTGAAAAATTTGAAAAATTTTTCGAAAATTGGGAAAAATTTGACAAAATACTCTTCTATTACAAAAATGAGATTTATCATTTTTAAATATATTTATTTACAATTTCTATTTATTATAATTATTATTATTAAATGTAGTTGTGAATTTTTCGCTATTTATTATTATTATTCCGTGACGTATTTTTGCTAAATGTCTCTCTATTGCAATTATTTCTATTCGTAATATATTTGTGGGCTAAAAAACAAAATAAGAAAAATTATTATAATTATAATAAATTTTTAAAAAATATTTAAATTATTGAATTTCCAATTTTTTAATTTGTCTTTTTAAAACATTCTAAAAATTGGATAAATTAGAAGGAAAAATTGGAAAATAATTTTAGTTGAAGAATATTTAATAATAATTTAATAATTTATCCGTTGATGATGTATTTAATCCTATATAGTTGAGAAACGAGATAATTTTAGTGATTTTTCCGAAAATATTTTTCCCAGAATTTATTCTTCTTCTATTTAATATTTCTAACTTATAATTAATTTATTAATTTATTTATTCATTAAGTAATATATATATTTATTCATTAATATTTTATTGTTTTCGTACACATGGAAAAATATTTATTATTTTTCATTTTGATGGAAAAAATACAAAAAATCATGGAAAAAATGTGAAAAATTTCAACAACAACAAAGAAAAATGGCCAAAGATAATTTTTTTTAAATTGAGTAAAATTTTGAAAAATTGATTGAAAATGAAAAAATTTTATCAAAAAATTTGAGTTTTTACTTACAAAGAAAAACAAAATGGAATAAATTAATTAAAGGGTTTCTTATTGATGTTTTAACTTTTCTTCCCCCTTTTCCCCCCAAATTTTCCCCCCTTTTAACCCCCCGTTTCTCCCCCCAACCCCAAAAATCCTTTCAAAAAGAAAAAAGAAAAAAATAATGGAAAAAAGCGGAAAATTTAAAAAAAAAAAAGAAAAAAAGTAAAATTTGGAAAGTTGAAAAAAAAATTTATTTTGGGAAAAAAATTTTAATATTTGGAAAATTGGAAAAAATATTTGAAAAAAATTTTTTGGTCAAAATTAAATTTGTCTCCCCATTTTCAAAGATGAAAAATAATAAACACTGAAAAAAAATTGCAAATTTATTTGTGTGCGGAAAAAAATGAAAAAAAGTAATATATATGTGAAAAAAAAGACGAAAAAAAAATAATATAAAATGAAAAATGAAAAATATTAAACGATGATGAAGGCTGTTATTGTACGTTTTTTTCCAAAAGTAGTTTGGTTGTATTGCAATATTTGTACTTTTCCATGTTGAAAACTTATACAATAAATTATTCTGAAACTTAACCCATTTTATTTTTTTGTTTGTTTTACTAATTATATTTTTTTTTTACTACTTTACTAATTTTACTAAAATTTTGCTAATTTTGTGCAAGATTGTTTTCAGGTGAGAATTTGGTTTTCTTGATTCAATTTTTTTCCACTGAAAATTTTATTTTTTACGTGCAAGAATCATTTTTTTGTTTTTTTTTTTTGTTTGCTCAGTTTTTGTTTTTTCACCTGCAATTTTTAATTTTTCGCAATTTTTTCCCTTTGCGAAGCGCTTTTTTTTTTTTTTCAACTCGTTCCAATTTTTGAAACGGAAAAATTTATTTTTCAACGTTTCTATTTTTTTATTTTTACATGAAAATGAGAAAATATTGTAAACATCTCTAAACTCAAATTCCACAATCGCTAAACTTCCATCTCATCTTTCACTCAGAATTTTAACTAAATTCCAATTTTTCATCACATGTAAATCTTTAATTTTACCACGAAGTCAAAAATTAATTTTCATTTTTATCTACAACTTTCCATTATCTACATTATTTTTAGACAACTTTAATAAAATAAAAATCTATTCAACATCAAAAAATTTCCAATCATCCACAAAAAATAAATTCCCTCAAAAAATCTTCCATTTATTACTCCCATCAACAAAAAAACCACAAAACCAAAAATTTATCGTTAAAAATTTATTCCGACCACCCAAAAAAATATTTATTTCCACTTTTCCTTTTTACAAACCACAAACTTCCGCTGTACATTCCAATCCACATTTTCATTTCACTAGCTTACATAACGTCAAATTATTTACATCACATCCACCATATTGGTTTTTTTTTTGCATTTAATCACAGACTATTTTTAATTCTGTACATTATTATTTTTATTTTTTGTTTCAGAATAGTGAAAAAAAGTATATCTCGTGTGTGTCTGGAATATTTCTTTATTTTGTTCATTTGTTTTCGTTTAATTTGCTTCGATTCTCTCCTCCTGGTTGCGCGAAATTGACGAGTGAAATCAATAGGACGTTGCACTTGGTTGCTAGGCATTCTCGCGTTTTCAAGTTCGCCTGTTTTCCCGAGTGGAAAAGTGGGGGGAAAATGTGGAAAAAAAATTGTTGCTAGTGTAAACGTTTACTGTGTATATTTAGTTCTTTTACCGATGACGTCATTACCAAATTTTACTTAATTTTTTTAATGAAAAAATTGATTTTGTAATTTTTAAAGCAAAATTGTCTTCGTTAAGATTTGTTAAATTTGTGGAGGTTTTGATAAAATTTTATCAGTTTTTGTTATAATTTAGTAATAAAATTGATGTTTAAGTTTGAAAACAGATAAGAAAAACAAAATGGTCGATTGATTGTTAGTTGCATCATAAAATCTGTTTTTTTTTTTTTTGTTAGAGTTGTAAATTTGTGACGCGCGTTTGATGTTTATCTAAATTATTTATGAATAAGTTTTGTTTTAACATTTAAATAATTAAAATCCATCATGGCTGAGAATTAGATTACAGAGTATTAAAAATTTACAAAAATCAAACTAAATTCTTGCACTGTAAAAATTCACGTTATATTTATTTTTCTCCTTAACTGAATATTTAATCGCATATAAACCAAAATAGAACAAAAATAAATTTTACAATTTTTTAAGTCATCTTCGAAATTTGTTAATTGAAAAAATCCAAAATGGCCACTGGAAACCGCGAACATTAAATTTTTTCTCAGAAAAATTTTTGACTCATTATTAAAATTTTCCAGTTTAACGTTACGCGATATCGAATTGTAACATACACTACGCCATCTGTTGTCCATTTTTTTATTTTTTGTTATCCGCGGGTTGTAAGGGCGTTCGTGAGACGCGAGGGAAAAATTGTATTGATCGTGGAACGAAAGGAAATGTGTGAAATAGAGTAGTCCGCGCGTTCCTATTGTCGGTTGCAATCAATGCTCGAGAACGCCAAGGACATTGCTCTTAATTTTCTTGGAATTTTCGTGAGATTTTATACAATTTTTATTTTATTTTTTTAGTTGTTGTTGTAATATTAATCTGGAAACTGTTTTTGAATTTTTTATTTTTTTTTTTGATTGAAAAATCGTTACGAATATTTTTTTAAGACGTAAAATTTTTAGTAACGTGTACGGAAAAAACTTCGCGTACGTAATGAAATGATTGCAAAACGGTGGAATTTTTTTTTTTTTACAATTTTATCTACAAAAATAAAACATTGTTGGAAGTTAACAAAAAACGCGCCTTTTTTATTTATTTCGTTTAAAAAGTCTAATAATCAACTTTGATCACGT
>JAQIWS010000232.1:0-33362 GCA_034696085.1 Stigmatogaster subterranea | reverse complement strand
ACTCCATTGACATTTCTGTAGAAACACCGCACGATTTTTTCTTCAGACAGCACTCCATTGACATTTCTGTAGAAACACCGCACGATTTTTTCTTCAGACAGCACTCCATTGACATTTCTGTAGAAACAACAACCCACACGACGATTTCCACAGAACTCTGCAGAACATTTCTGTAAGGGCGCTAAGACGTAACGGAACTGATATCATATAACGAATATCATTTTCGATTTCACTGATTTCAGGAAAATCGTAAACATTTAAATGTTCTAATTGACGAAAAGTAGAGTGCGAAATACTGCTTTCTAAACCACCGTGAAAATTATTAAGTCCTAACCGACGTAGACGTGGTAGAAGGTGAAGAGGCAACATTTGCCTCGGTGAAGGATCACCTGTTTCTACAACGCTAAGTGCGATCAATGATTGTAGGTCACTTTGGAAAATAATTTCCATAAAGTCAGTTGGGAAATATGGTATAGAAAGGCCAATCAGCTCCTGTAAAGGGGAATGAGTGGTTAATAATGTTTGATATAAAAGGAAATAAAATTATTACGGTGGGATTGATTCGTTGCAACAACCGCCAAATTTTATCTTTTGTCAAACAAGAAAGTTCTAATTTCTTGAAGCTCAAATGAATTTTTACTCCTTGAGATTTCCGATTGATTTCTAAAAATGATATTAATTCGTCGTACGTCGAAGAAGTCCGAATTTCACATTCTAGGATGATATGATCTGCAATGACGATGGAATTGTTACTTTACAAATTTATAGAATTTGACACGTAATTCTACCTACAATCACGTAACAACCGTCCTTCAGTCGAAAAATTAACAACTTGACGAATAATTACACTCGTCATTTTATCACCTAAAATAATAACACCGCATGTCAATAGTACTTAAACGGTAAAATTATGCATTTAACATTAACTCCTCACTTAAAATCAAACCGCATAAATCCAACACGCGCAGATTAGGCGTTAATCCTTTTTTGAGTATGTCCAAAAGTAAACGTATAACTAATAGAAATGCTTTTAAAGCGGTATTCAGATGTTCATCAACAAAACCTGGACACATATCCGATACTCGAGGTCCGTATCTTCTGGTCACGTTCTCGCAAATGCTCTCTGGGTATGGAACCACGTCGATAACCGAAACTATTTTGGTGGGCCACGTTGATATTAAAAGATCAACTGTTTCTGGTACATCTACAATGTAATTCAAAATTTTTAATAAATTGTCGTATAAATTGTACTTTATATCGAACCTTGAAGAACAGCTTCTATAATTAGTAGGCTATGTAGATTTATTGGAAAGTAAATATGGTTAATGTTAAGCATTTTAGCGTGACGAATTACTTGGGTGCAACATGAACCAACCAAAGATAACGAGGGTGAAGAGATTTGTCGGTAAATTTTATCCAGATAGCCCGTGCATTGTGTAGAATTACCGTAAGCGGACCAAAATAAATATTCCGTAAAATTGGATTCATCGATGCAATCCATGTATATTTATTTCTGGATCGTACGTATATAACCAACAAATGAACGAGCTATAACGTGAACATAGGGGAGAACTCATTGTGGGAAAAGGGATTTTCTAATATATTGGTACCGCCATTTTGAAGTAGTGTTGCAGATTGGTTAAACAGTGTTGATTAGTAAACTGCAATTGTTGGTGTAACTTTTGTCACTAAAAATTGCTAAAACTGGAAAGTTTGACGTTAACTTTCTAAATATCCATTATAAACTGGAAATTAACGGTTTTAAATAATTTTACGTTGGAACTAAGTTTTTTTTTATTACGGTATAATTTTGTTTAAATTTTTCACTTGTTTACTTCTTTTACCATTAGTCATTAATATGCCATTTAATTTTAATTGGGTTTAATTTTCCGGCTTCACAAGTATCTTTTATTGCGCTTTTAACATCAACCCCAGAACTAATATCATCGTCAGCGTAAAATGGATACGATAGGACAATTAAGATATTAAATAGTATAACTGCAAAAATTAATAGATGATTAATTCTTTACTTCACAAAGAAATTTTGTTTACATTTGTATGGTACGTTCCCCAAATAAATTCGCCATCACCCAACCCATTCAATTTTGGTTGTAATCTCTCTCTCGACTGCTTCACACGTAGACTCCAATACACTCGAACCATAGAGCAAGGACTCCTCATAACTAGATTTATAATATGGATATGCTGTTGCAATTTTCTTCAATTTAGGCATTGATCCTAAAGTTGGTAAATACTGACACATCGTGTCCGTACTTAATTCATTATAGACTAAATCCAGATAAACCAAATTAACCAAGCCCTTAATCAAATTAATTATGGATTGGATATTTTCTTCAAATTCGTCACAATCTCCCAATATCAAAATTTTCAACGTGGGTGCTAACGACAGAAACAACTCGCGCCACAAATTCAAATGCGAGGTAGTAGTCATATATTTTGTTAAATTTAACTCGCTAAGACGTAACGGAACAGCTATCATATAACGCATATCATTTTTGATTTCAATAATTTCACAAAAACTGTAAATATTTAGATGCTCTAATTGACGGAGAGTGGATTGCGAAACACAAGTTTCAAGCCCACCGTGGAAATTATTAAGTCCTAGTCGACGTAAGCGTGGCAGAAGGTGAAGAGGTAACATTTGCCTCGGTGAAGGATCGCTTGTTTCTACAACGCTAAGTGCGATTAATGACTGTAGGTCATTTTTGAAAATAATTTCCATATAGTCATTTGGAAAATAGGGTATAGAGAGACCAATCAACTCCTGTAAGGAGAAAGAGCGATTAATAATATTTGTTGTAAAAAAAAAATTGAAAAATATTACAGTTGGATTGATTTGTTGCAACAACCGCCAAATTTTATCGTTTGTCAAACAAGACAGTTCTAATTTCTTGAAGTGCAAATGAATTTTTACTTCCTGCGATTTACGATTGCTTTCTAAAAACGACATTAATTCGTCGTATGTCGACGAAGTCCGAATTTCACACTCGAGCATGATGTGATCTGCAATGACGGAGAATTGTTATCTTACAATTTTACTGAATTTGATACGACATTCCTACAATCATGTAACAACCGTCCTTCAGTTGAAAAATTAACAAGTTGACGAATAATTTCACTCGTCATTTTATCACCTAAAATAATAACACCGCACATCAATAGTTCTCAAACGGGAAAATTATGCATTAAACATTAAACACTCACTTAAAATCCAACTGCATAAATCCAACACGCGCAGATTAGGCGTTATTCCTTTTTTGAGAATATCCAAAAGTAAACGTATGACTAATAAAACTGCTTTTAAAGCTGTATTCAGGTGTTCATCATCAACACCTATGCACACATCCGTCATTCGAGGGCCGTATTTTCTGGTCACGTTCTCGCAAATGCTCTCTGGATATGGAACCACGTCCATCATCGAAATTTTTTTAGTCGGCCACGTTGATATTAAAAGAACAGCCAATTCTGGTAAATCTACCATATTAAATACAAAAACTTTCAACAAATTAATGTACAATTTTTTTGCGTTTAATTTGTATCAAACCTTGAAGAATGGCTTCTGTAATTAGTAGGCCATGTAGATATGTTGGAAAATAAACATGGTTAATGTTTAGAAATTTAGCGTGACGAATTACTTGGGTGCAGCATAAGCCAACCAAAGATAACGAGGGTGAAGAGATTTGTTGGCAAATTTTATCTAAATAGCCTGTGCATTGGGTACAATTACCATAAGCGGACCAAAATAAATTTTCCTTGAAACTGGATTGATCGGTGCAATCCATTTTTGTTTAGTTTTGGATCGTACATATAAGCAAAAAATTAATGAGCTTATATGTTACATGTCTATGGAGTCATTGCGAGAGGGGGGAATTTTCTATCGTATTAGTGGAGCCATTTTGATGTATGATGCACATTGGTTGTAAACAATGCTGGGTAGTAACTTAAACTGCAATTGTTGATGCAACTTTTGTCATAAAAAATTGATAAAACTGGAAAGTTTGACTTTAACTTTTTAAATATCCATTACAAACAGGAAATAACGGTTTAAAAGAATTTCACGTTGGAACAAAGTATTTTTTTTTATTATAATTAATTCTGTTTAAATTTTTCTCTCGTGTACTTTTACCATCAGTCGTAATTATGATATTCAATTTTAATTGGGTTTAAGTTTTCGGATTCCATTATTCTTTCGTTAGCTTCACAAGTATATTTTATTGCAATTTTAACATCAACCCCAGAACTAACATCATCATCAGCGTAAAATGGTTAAAATAGCACAATTTTTTTCAATTGTGGCACCGAGCGTAATTTAGGTAAAAGAGCAAAACCAAATGAACCAAATTTACCAACGATAAAACAAAACAAACGATGGACTCGAAATTGGTTCCAAAGATATCCAAAGATGCAGTGCTCAAGGTAGAAATATCACAAGAATGCCAAGCAAAATAGTGCTGTAAATTGGATTCAACCTTGCTAGCTATATTCTATTATTATTGTATTATAATTTATACATAAGCGCCATTTTGGAGTAATGACGTAGATTAGTTCAACAATATTGAAATTCGCCTCAGAAACCACTCCACAAACTGCTGGAATTTTACTGATCTGTTTGCAAAATTTTTCAATTAGTTTAAAATTTAAGATATTAAATAATATAACTGCAAAATTCAATAGGTGATTAATTCTTTACTTCACAAAGAAATTTTGTTTACATTTATATGGTAAGTTAAGTAAATTCGTCATCAGTAAATCCATTCAATTTTGGTTGGGATTAATTTTTTGGTTGTAATTTCTCTCTCGATCGCTTCAACCGTAGACTCCGTTACACTCGAACCATAGAGCACAGCCTCCTCATAAGTACATATATATAATGGATGATCTATTGCAATTTTCTTCAATTTGGGCATTGACCCTAAAGTAGGTAAAAACTGAAGCATGTCGTCCGTACATAATTCATTTTTGCCCAAATCCAGATAAACCAAATTAACCAACCCCAAAATCAAATTAATTATGGATTCGATATTTTCCTCAAAGTCGAAACAAATTCCTAACATCAAAATTCTCAACGTGGGCGCTAACGACTGAAACAATTCGCGCCACAAGTTCAAATGCGAGATACAGGTCATATGTTTTGTTAAATTTAACTCGCTAAGACGTAACGGAACAGCTATCATGTAACGCATATCATTTCTGATTTCACTGATTTCGTTAACGTTAGTAATATTTAGATGCTCTAACTGACGGAGAGTAGATTTCGAAACACAGGTTTCAAGCCCACCGTGAAAATTATTAAATCCTAACCGACGTAAGCGTGGCAAAAGGTGAAGAGGCAACATTTGCCTCGGTGAAGGAACACCTGTTTCTACAACGCTAAGTGCGATCAAAGACTGCAGGTCATATTGAAAAATTGTTTCCATAAAGTCAGTTGGAAAATAGGGTATAGAAAGGCCAATCAACTCCTGCAGGGGGAAAGAGTATTAATAATGTTTGTTGTAAAAGGAAAATAAAAATATTACAGTTGGATTGATTTGTTGCAACAACCGCCAAATTTTATCTTTTGTCAAACAAGACAGTTCTAATTTCTTAAAGTGCAAATGAATTTTTACTTCCTGCGATTTACGATTGCTTTCTAAAAACGACATTAATTCGTCGTATGTCGAAGAAGTCCGAATTTCACACTCGAGCATGATGTGATCTGCAATGACGGAGAATTGTTATCGTACAATTTTACTGAATTTGACGCGTCTTTCTTACAATCATGTAACAACCGTCCTTCAGTTGAAAAATGAACAAGTTGACGAATAATTTCACTCGTCATTTTATCACCTAAAATAATAACATCGCACATCAATAGTGCTCAAACGTTAAAATTGTGCATTAAACATTAAATACTCACTTAAAATTAATCCGCACAAATCCAACACGCGCAGATTGGGCGTTATTCCTTTTTTGAGAATGTCCAAAAGTAAACGTATAACTAATAAAACTGCTTTTAACGCGATATTCAGGTGTTCATCATTAACACCGAGGCAAACACTCGATATTCGAGGACCGTATTTTCTGGTCACGTTCTCGCAAATGCTCTCTGGATATGGAACCACGTCCATAATCGAAATTCTCTTAGTCGGCCAATTGGATATTAAAAGAACAGCCGTTTCTGGTATACCTACAGTAATATAAAAACTTTCAGGAACTTTATGTATAGATTTTTTGGGTTTAATTTATATCGAACCTTGAAGAATGGCTTCTGTAATTAGTAGGCGGTGTAGATTTGTTGGTAAATAAATACGATTTATGCTAAGAAATTTAGCGTGACGAATTACTTGGGTGCAGCATAAACCAACCAAAGATAACGAGGGTGAAGAGATTTGTTGGCAAATTTTATCTAAATAGCCAATGCATTGGGTAGAATTACCATTAGCGGACCAAAATAAATTTTCCTTGAAACTGGATTGATCGATGCAATCCATTTTTGTTTAATTTTGGATCGTACATATAAGCAAAAATTTTAATGAGGTGTGTATGGAGTCATTGCGAGAGAGGGGATTTTTTATGGTACTGGTGACGCCATTTTGATGTACCGTGTGGTGCACATTGGTTAAACAATGTTGATAGCAAACTGCAATTATTGATGCAAGATTTGGCACAATTGCCAACACTTGAAAATTGAACGTTAACTTTCTAAATATCCCAAAACTGAAAATAATGGTTTTAAATAATTTGACGTTGCAAAAAAAATTTTTTTATTACAATTTTATTCAAAACTCTACACACGTTTAATTTTACCACCAGCAGCCAGCCCCATCACGCCAGTCAATTTTAATTGGGTTTAATTTTCCGGACAACATCATTTTTTCGATAGCTTTACGAGCAATTTTTTCTGCACTCTCTTCATTAACATCACTATGGTCGTCATAATTACCATCGTCGTAATACGGATACGACAATGCAATCTTCTTCAATTGCGGCATCCAGAGTAATTTAGGTAAACATTTGTGCAACGAGTTAGTACTTGTATAGTAGCCGACCAATTCTAAAGAAATTAATTTTAGCAACGGCAACATAAGATTTACGATGGAAGCGAAACTAATGTCATGTTCGCCATAATTTTGCAGAATCAAAATCTCCAAAGTAGGTGCCAACAAAAAAAATAATTCGCGCCACAAGTGCAAATTAGTTGAAGGAATATTATGCCCTGTTAGATATAATTCGCGAAGACATAGTGGGACAGATATTAAAAACTGAACGTCAATCTCAATCTCGATACTTTGGGTGAGATCAATGTATAAATGTTCCAATTGCCGTAGACAGGATTCGGGAATATAGGTGGAGAGACATGTAAAGTCTACAAGTTCTAATCGACGTAAACAGGGCAAAAGGTGTAAAGGTAACTTTTGTCCGGGATCAGAAGGACCTTGTATTATTTTAAGCGCAATCAAATTCGGTACTTTTTCGAAAACTTTTGCCATAAATTCATTCGGAAAGTTGGGTATGGCCACGCCAATCAAATCCTACAGAAGAAACGACATGAAGTAAATTCAATATTATTAGCAATGTTTGTTATGTAGGATATTTAAAAGAAATTATTACAGTTGGGTCACTCTGTTGAAATAACAGCCAAATTTCGTCCTCTGTCGAGTTAGGCATTCTTAGGTTCCTAAAGTGCAAATTAATTTTTGCTCCTTGGGAGTTGCTGCGAATTCTGTTTAGAAAATTTGCTACGTGTCCACATATGTCATTTTCACTAAATTCACACTCAACGACGACATGATCTGCAATTACGATAGAAGTCTAGTTTATTTTATAGTTTATATAATCTTACACGTAACTCCCACAATCATCTAATAGCAATACATTGTCATTCAAGAGATTAGCAATTTCACGACATAATAATGTCACCATTTTATCATCTGCAAGATAAATGTATATAAATTGTTGAGTATACAATTTCTTATGTAATACCGTTATGTGATAAATATTAAATTCTTACGTAAAACCCAGCCGCGCAGATCCAGCACACGCAATTTAGGCGTTAACCTTTTTTTGACAATATTTATAAATAACTTTATAACGCTCATTATCACTTTCAAAGTGTGACTAAGATCAATGTAAGAATACTCAGGAGGCGTTTGGGAGACTCGTATTCCCAAAACATCGCTTTCCTTGTCGTAAAATTCTTGCGGATGTGGAACCACGTCGGTGATAGACAATATTTTATCTGGCCAAGAGGACATAAAAAACTCTGCAGTATCTTCTGAATCTAGAATAAAAGATACGTTAACGAATCTAATTTTTCATTTGTTTCGTGTAATCTGGTACCCTGACGAATGGCTTCCACAAGGAGCAAGTTGTGTAGAGTATATGGAAAATATAAACTACTAATGTCGATAAATTTTGAGTTTCGAATTATTTGTGTACAACACAAACGAATCAAAGACGAGGGTGACGAAGATGATTTTTGCAATACATTATCCAACTGGGTAGTGAATACAGTTGATTTACAGCTAAATGACCAATGAAGAAAGTCTGCCCAACCGTATTGGTAGATGAAATCATCTTCTTCCATATTTAAGTATTAATGTATCGTGTACGCTATAATTTATTGAACTAATCTTGCCTAATGTGTGTGTGTCTAGAAAACAGGTTTTCTTTTCTATTGCAATTCCATTTTGAAATTGTGACGTACAAATATTAGTTCAACAATGTTGAATTTAGTACGATGAGTTGATATGAAGAGTGCAATTTCATTTCATGACGCAAATTTTGCCATCACTGATTGTTCTGTAAGATTGCTTTCTTTACATTTCTTTATTGGGAATGATTTCTTATTGAGTTGTTTGTTAAATAATTTCACATCAATTTTATTATTACAAATTTCAAATAAAAAACTTTTTCAGTAATTTCCAATTATTAGTGTTTGCGAACTGAAAAGTATAAAATGTGATAAAAAAAAATTCCATTTTTCATTACACACGAATTTCGTTTACATGGAAATGCCAAATTTCCACAAATAAATTTCCGTCAGTAATTAATCCAATCAATTCTGGTCGGGATTAATTTTTGGGTTGCCAGTAATTTGTCGATATTTTCAACCATCTCTTTACTTGCACTAACATCCTCACCATACGGATACGAAACTGCAATCATCTTCAACCGAGGCATCGCGCCTAGTATAAGTGCCATAAGTGCAAGTGAGCTGTAACTACTTTGTGATGGCTAAGATTTAATTCGCGTAGCTGCAACGGCATAGATATCATATACCGGAAGTCATTTTCGACCATTCTATTATCATAATTGCACGAGATGTCTAAATATTCCAATTGACACAGAGTGCATTTGGGAACTCTATTGCAAAGACCAACTATGTAGGTTGTAATTCTTAATCGACGTAATCCAGGCAAAAGATGCAGAGGTATCAAGTGCTCCTGCGAGGCAGTATCTTTATCGTCGTCAATATTAAGTGCAGTCAATGTAGGTACATGTCTCAGAAACATTTCCATAAAATCATTTGAAAAATAACACGTGGTTAAACCGATTATAATTCCTGCAGAAGAAAACACCACGAAATATTATTGATCTTCGGTGTATATAATAGAAACATAAATTTTTACGATTGGATTAATATATAGCAGTAATTGCCAAACTTTGTCTTTTTCTAAGCCAGAGAGTTCCAAATTCTTGAAATGCAAAACAATTTTTTCCATCTCCAATTCAGAAATCCTTTGCAGAAGGGTCGTCAATTTTTTGTACTTAGAAGACCAACTAATTGTACATTCGATGATGATGTGATCTGCAATCACGGTAGAATTTTAATTATATTACAATTTATAGTGTTCTTCTGTGTTGTTCCTACAATAGTACGATAAACAGCATCCATCATCCAAAATTTTACTAATACCACAAATTAAAAAATTCATCATTTCTTCATCTATAAGACAAAATTTATGTTAAAGGTTTTTTTTATGGAAAAATTGCACAATAAGCAATCTTCTCACTTAGAACCCAGCCGCATAAATCCAACACACGCAAATTTGGCGTGAAAAAATCTTTTTGGATAACATCCAGAAATAATTGAATGACCGAGAGTATCGCTTCCAATGCGTCGTTTATGTCATCTGCCGAAAGATCTAAACTGACTTCCTGCAGATAAGGTCCGTATCCTCTCGTTATAGCCTCGAAAATACTGTCGCAAAGGCTATCTGGGTACGGAACGACGTCGATAATTGACAATGTTTCAATTGGCCAAGTGGATATGAGGAAAGCAGCCGTGTCTGATAAATCTACAATAACGTACAAAGTCTGATATATGTTTACTGC
This sequence comes from Stigmatogaster subterranea, assembly GCA_034696085.1. Lineage (NCBI taxonomy): Eukaryota > Metazoa > Arthropoda > Chilopoda > Geophilomorpha > Himantariidae > Stigmatogaster > Stigmatogaster subterranea. The sequence continues at coordinate 23,024 of JAQIWS010000232.1, read as the reverse complement.
GTATAATTTTAGTTATATCACCTCGACGAATGGCTTCCATCATCAATAAGGGATATAGATTGCTCGGAAAAAATTTATTATCAATGTTAAGAAGTTTTCCCTGTTGAATTACTTGTGCACAGCATAAACGGATTAGAGAATCCGAAGATGGAGTAGATTTTTGAAAAATGTTATCCAAGGGTGAAGCTCACACGGTAGACATACCAGAAGTACACCAAGACGTATCGTCTAGTAAACGGGATTCAGCGTTGTCACCCATGTTCAATTATTAAACTATATATACCGAGTTATCGCATTCGTATGGCATAAAACACGAATTGCTTGAAGATTTTTGTGTTGTTTTCAATAGGCAACGCCATTTTGGAATAATGACGTAGATTTGTTCAACAATGTTGAAATTCGCCTCATTAACTGCTATTTTGTTGATCTGGTTGCAAATTTTTGTAATTACTTTGAATTGTAAGATGTCGAATTATAAAATAATGAAACTATAAAGTACAATAAGTGATTACTTTTTTATTTCACAAACAAATTTTGATTACATTTCCGTGCTAAGTTTGCCCAATAAATTCCCAACATTACTCCCGCCATTCAATTTTGGTTGGGATTAACTTTTTTTTTGCAATCTCTCTCTGGACTGCTCTACACGTAGCATCCGTTATACCATTAGAAACGATCGAAGAATACTCATCAAAATAACTACCGGAAAGTGTACAATATGGATAATCTACTGAAATTTTCTTCAATTGAGGCATAGATCCTAACGCAGGTAAATACTGCAGTATCTGGTCCGTACAAAAGAGATTATCCACCAAATCCAGATAAACCAAATTATGCAATTCCCAAACCAAATCAAATATAGCATTGTCGTCGTCCTCATATTGCTCGCAAGTCCCTAATATCAAAATTCTCAACGTGGGAGCTAACGACAGAAACAACTCGTGCCACAAGTCGAAACGCGAGGCAATAAGAACGTGTCTGGTTAAATTTAACTCGGTAAGACGTAGCGGAACAGATATCAAATAACGAATATCACTTAGGATTTCATGTATTTCTTCTGTTTCAGGAAAATCGCTAATAGTTAAATGATCTAATTGACGGAGAGTAGATCGCGAAACACAGGTTTCAAGCCCTCCGTGATAATTATTAAGTCCTAATCGACGTAAACGTGGCAGAAGGTGAAGAGGTAACATTTGCCTCGGTGAAGGATCACCTGTTTCTACAACGCTAAGTGCGATCAAAGACTGTAGGTCATATTGAAAAATTGTTTCCATAAAGTCACTTGCAAAATAGGGTATAGAAAGACCAATCAACTCCTGTAAGGGGAAAGAGTATTAATAATGTTTGTTGTAAAATGAAAATAAAATTATTACGGTGGGATTGATTAGTTGCAACAACCGCCAAATTTTATCTTTTGTCAAACAAGATAATTCTAATTTCTTGAAGTGCAAATGAATTTTTACTTCCTGCGAATTACGATTGCTTTCTAAAAACGACATTAATTCGTCGTATGTTGAAGAAGTTCGAATTTCACACTCGAGAAAGATGTGATCTGCAATGACAGAGAATTATTATTTTATAATTTTACGGAATTTGACATGTCATTCCTACAATCATGTAACAACCGTCCTTCAGTTGAAAAATTAACAATTTCACGAATAATTACGCTTGTAGTTTTATCACCTAAAATAATAACATCGCATATCAATAGTACTCAAAAGGGAAAATTATGCATTAAACACTAAATCAATCCTCACTTAAAATCAAACCGCAAAAATCCAACACGCAAAGATTAGACATTAATCCTTTTTTGAGAATGTCCAAAAGTAAACGTATGACTAATAAAACTGCTTTTAAAGCGGTAATCAGGTGTTCATCAACACCTTTTGGACACTCATGGGATATTCGAGAATCGATTCTTTTGGTCACGTTCATGTAAATGCTTTCTGGATATGGAACGACGTCAATTACCGAAAATGATCTAGTCGGCCACATGGATATTAAAAGACCAGCTGTTTCTTGCATATCTACAATAATACAAAAAACGTTTAATAAACTGACGTATAAATATGTAGCGTTTAAATCTATATTGAACCTTGAAGAATGGCTTCTGTAAATAGTAATTTCTGTAGATTTATTGGAAAATATATATGCTTACAAATATACATGATCTCTTTGTTAAGAGATTTGGCGTGACGAATTACTTGAGTGCAACATAAGCCAACCAAAGATAACGAGGGTGAAGAGATTAGTTGGGAAATTTTGTCTAGACTGCCTATGCATTGAGTAGTGTTACCACAAGCGGGCCAAAATAAATATTCCATAAAATTGGATTCTCCGATGCAATCCATGTTTATTTGTTCCTGAGTAGAACATATAAACAACAAAGTTTTGAACATGCTACGCGTGGTGCAACGCCATTTTGAATTAAGTAATGATGGAGGTTGGTTGAACAATGTTGGCTAGTAAACTTCAATTGTTGGTGCACATTTTGTCATTAATAATTGTTAATCCAGGAAAGTTTGACGTTAACTTTCTAAATGTCCACAAAGTAAATTTACCGACGGCAAAATAAAATTAACGATGAAAGCGAAATTTTTTAAAATCTCGGCATAGAGCTCAAAGCAGGTAAATAATCGTATAATATAATTTTTCAATGACTTTGAAATTTAAGATATTCAATAATGAAACTGTAAAATTAAATAAATGGTTGCTTTTTTATTTCACAAACAAATTTTGTTTACATTTCCGCGCTAAGTTTGCCCAATAAATTCCCACCATTACACACACCATTCAATTTTAGTTGGGATTAACTTTTTGGTTGCAATCTCTCTCTCAACTGCTTCACACGTAGACTCCATTAAACTTTGACTAATGAGCGAAGAATCCTGATCATAATAATAATTACACTTAACATATGGATATGACATTACAATTTTCTTCAATTGAGGCATAGTTCCTAACACAGGTATATACTGAAATATCTCATCCGTACTAAAGTTATTCTCAGTCAAATCCAGATAAACCAAATTAACCAACGCCAAAACCAAACTAACTATCACCTCGATATTTTCGTTAAATTCTTCGCGAGTCCCTAATATCAAAATTCTCAGCGTGGGAGCTAACGACAGAAACAACTTGCGCCACAAATTCAAATTCCAGGTAATATAAATATGTCTGTTTAAATTTAACTCAGTAAGACGTAGCGGAAAAGACATCAAATAACAAATATCACTTTGGATTTCAGGTATTTCTCCTGCTTCAAGAAAATCGCTAATATTTAAATGATCTAATTGACGGAGAGTAGATCGGGAAATACAGGTTTCAAGTCCACCGTGAAAATTAATAAGTCCTAATCGACGTAAGCGTGGCAGAAGGTGAAGAGGTAACATTTTCTTCGGTGTAGGAACACCTGTTGCTACAACGTTTAGTGCGATCAATGACTGTAGGTCATATCGGAAAATAGTTTCCATAAAGTCATTTGCAAAACAGGGTATATAAAGACCAATCAACTCCTGTAAGGGGAAAAAGCGATTAATAATGTTTGTCGTAAACAAAATGAAAAATATTACAGTTGGATTGATTAGTTGCAATAACCGACAAATTTTATCGTTTGTCAAACAGGAAAGTTCTAATTTCTTGAAGTGCAAATAAATTTTTATTTCCTGCGATTTCCGATTGCTTTCTAAAAACGACATTAATTCGTCGTACGTTGAAGAAGTCCGAATTTCACACTCGAGCATGATGTGATCTGCAATGATGAAGAATTGTTATTTTACAATTTTACTAAATCTGACATATCATTCCTACAATCGTGTAATAACCGTCCTTCAGTTGAAAAATTAACAATTTGACGAATAATTACACTCGTCATTTTATCACCTAAAATAATAAACTCGCATATCAGTAGTACTCAAACGGTAAAATTATGCAATAAACATTAAATCCTCACTTAAAATCCAACCGCACAAATCCAACACGCGCAGGTTAGGCATTAATTTTTTTTTGAGAATGTCCAAAAGTAAACGTATGACTAATAAAGCTGCTTTTAAAGCAGTATGCAGATGTTCATCTTCAACACATAGACAGTCACCGGATTCTTGAGGTCTGTATATTCTGGTCACGTTCATGCAAATGCTTTCTTGATATGGAACGACGTCAATAACCGAAAATTTTTTAGTAGGCCAGGTGGATATTAAAATACCAGCCGTTTCTGGTACATCTACAATAATAAAAAAAAAAACGTTTAATAAACTGACGTATAAATTTGTAGCGTTTAATTTATTTCAAACCTTGAAGAATGGCTTCTCTAAATAGTAGTCTGTGTAGATTTATTGGAAAATATATATGGTTATTAACAAGAGATTTGGCGTGACGAATTATTTGGGTGCAACATAAACCAACCAAAGATAACGAGGGTGAAGAGATTTGTTGGTAAATTTGATCTACGTGACTAGTGCATTGAGTAGAATTACCATAAACGGACCAAAATAAGTATTCCGTGAAATTTGATTCATCGATGCAATCCATGTTTAGTTATTTCTGGATCGAACATATAAACAACAAATTTTTGAACGTGCTACGTGTGCAACGCCATTTTGAAGTAATGATGCAGATTGGTCAAACAATATTGGTAATTAGTAAACTACAATTGTTGGTGCACATTTTGTCATTAATAATTGTTAATACTGGAAAGTTTGACGTTAACTTTCTAAATGTCCATCAAAAATTAGAAATTTTTTTCAATGTCGGCGTAGAGCTCAAAGCAGGTAAATAATCGTATAATATAATTTTTCAATGACTTTGAAATTTAAGATATTCAATAATGAAACTGTAAAATTAAATAAATGATTACTTTTTTATTTCACAACAAATTTTGTTTACATATCCGCGCTAAATTTGCCCAATAAATTCCCACCATTAATCAAACCATTCAATTTTAACTGGGGTTAACTTTTTTGTTGCAATCTCTCTCTCAACTGCTTCACGCGTAGACTCCATTAAACTTTGACTAATGAGCAAATGATCCGGATCATGACAATTACAATGGCAATATGGATATGACATTACAATTTTCTTCAATTGAGGCATAGTTCCTAACACAGGTATATACTGAAATATCTCATCCGTACTAAAGTTATTATCAACCAAATCAAGATGAACCAAATTAACCAACCCTAAAACCAAATTAACTATCACCTCGATTTGTTCAACAATTTCCTCGCAAGTCCCTAATATCAAAATTCTCAACGTGGGAGCTAACGACTGAAACAACTTGCGCCACAAATTCATATTCCAGGTAATATAAATACGTCTGGTTAAATTTAACTCGCTAAGACGTAGCGGAACAGATATCATATAACGAATATCACTTTGGATTTCAGGTATTTCTGCTGTATCAGGAAAATCGCTAATATTTAAATGATCTAATTGACGGAGAGTAGATCGCGAAATACAGGTTTCAAGTCTACCGTGAAAATTGTTAAGTCCTATTCGACGTAAGCGTGGCAGAAGGTGAAGAGGTAACATTTTCCTCGGTGTAGGATCACCTGTTTCTGTAACGTTAAGTGCGATCAATGACTGTAGGTCATTTTTGAAAATAATTTCCATGTAGTCACTTGGAAAATAGGGTACAGAAAGACCAACCAACTCCTGTAGGGATAAGAGCGATTAATAATATTTGTTGTAAAAAAAATGAAAAATATTACAGTTGGATTGATTAGTTGTAACAACCGACAAATTTTATCTTTTGTCAAACAGGAAAGTTCTAATTTCTTGAAGTGCAAATGAATTTTTATTTCCTGCGATTTACGATTGCTTTCTAAAAACGACATTAATTCGTCGTACGTCGAAGACGTCCGAATTTCACACTCGAGCATAATGTGGTCTGCATTGACGGAGAATTATTATTTTACAATTTTACGAAATCTGACAAGTTAATCCTACAATCATGTAATAGCCGTCCTTCAGTTGAAAAATTAACAATTTGACGAATAATTACACTCGTCACTTTATCACCTAAAATAATAATATCGTATATCAATAGTACTTAAATTGGAAAATTGTGCATTAAATATTAAATAATTACTAAAAATCCAACCGCACAAATCCAATACGCGCAGGTTAGGCATTAATCCTTGTTTGAGAATGTCCAAAAGTAAACGTATGACTAATAAAACTGCTTTTAAAGCAGTATGCAGATGTTCATCATCAACATATGGATAGTCACCGGGTTCTCGAGGTTCTTGTCTTCTGGTCACGTTCATGTAAATGCATTCCGGATATGGTACGACGTCAATAATCGAAAAATTTTTAGTGGGCCACGTGGATATTAAAATACCAGCCGTTTCTGGTACATCTAAAATAATAAAAAAAAACGTTTAATAAACTGACGTATAAATTTGTAGCGTTTAATTTATTTCGAACCTTGAAGAATAGCTTCTGTAAATAGTAATCTGTGTAGATTTATTGGAAAATATCTATGGTTATTAATAAGAGATTTGGCGTGACGAATTATTTGGGTGCAACATAAACCAACCAAAGATAACGAAGGTGATGAGATTTGTTGATAAATTTGATATAAGTGACTAGTGCATTGAGTAGAATTACCAAAAGCGAACCAAAATAAGTATTCCATCAAATTTGATTCATCGATGCAATCCATGTTTAGTTATTTCTGGATCGAACATATAAACAACAAATTTTTGAACGTGCTACGTGTGCAACGCCATTTTAAAGTAATGATGCAGTTTGGTTGAACAATGTTGGTTAGAAACTATAATTGTTGGTGCAAATTTTGCCACAATCAAGACTATTTACAGTATAGGTGGTCTTGCCACAATGAAACAGCTTGCGCCACTGAGGCAAATGAGCGGTTTTCACAACCAGATAGTAAAGGTATACAGTAATTTGCGAATTCGCAAAGCGATAGCTAGCAATAGTTGAAGGTCTCTTGAACATCCAAGTCCTACAGATAAACACTCCAGTTGGTGAAGATTTGAGTTGAGACTGCAGCTATTGAGACCATTGTTGACGGGCGTAAGTGATAATCGACGTGAGTGGGGTAGAAAGTGAAGAGGTAGCATTTGCGTCGGTGGAGGAGAGTAGATTAATTCCATGTTGAGTGCAGTCATTGTCTGTACATTTGAGAAGATTTGTGTTTATTTACGATAGGCAAATCCATATTGGAGTAATGACTTAGATTGGTTCAACAATGTTGGCTAGTAAACTACAATTGTTGGTGCACATTTTGTCATTAATAATTGTTAATACTGGAAAGTTTGACGTTAACTTTCTAAATGTCCATAAAGTAAATTTACCGACTGCAAAATAAAATTAACGATGAAAGCGAAATTTTTTAAAATCTCGCATAGAGTTCAAAGCAAGTAAATAATCGTATAATATAATTTTTCAATGACTTTGAAATTTAAGATATTCAATAATGAAACTGTAAAATTAAATAAATGGTTGCTTTTTTATTTCACAAACAAATTTTGTTTACATTTCCGCGCTAAGTTTGCCCAATAAATTTCCAACATTACTCCCGCCATTCAATTTTGGTTGGGATTAACTTTTTTTTTGAAATCTCTCTCTGGACTGCTCTGCACGTAGCATACGTTATACCATCATCAACGATCGAAGAATCCTCATCATAAAAAATACTGGTAAATTTACCATATGGATAATCCATTGAAATTTTCTTCAATTGAGGCAGAGATCCTAACGCAGGTAAATACTGCAGTATCTCGTCCATACTAAAGTAATTATCGACCAAATCCAGATAAACCAAATTGTGCAATTCCAAAACCAAATCAAATATAGCATTGTCGTCGTCCTCATATTCCTCGCAAGTCCCTAATATCAAAATTCTCAACGTGGGAGCTAACGACTGAAACAACTCGTGCCACAAGTTCAAATGCGAGGTAATAAAAATGTGTCTGGTTAAATTTAACTCGCTAAGACGTAGCGGAACAGATATCATATAACGAATATCACTTCCGATTTCAGGTATTCCACGTATTGCAGGCAAAGCGTAAATATTTAAATGATCTAATTGACGGAGGGTAGATTGCGGAACACAAGTTTCAAGCCGTCCGTGAAATTTATTAAGTCCTAACCGACGTAAGCGTGGCAGAAGGTGAAGAGGTAACATTTTCTTCGGTGTAGGATCACCTGTATCTACAACGCTAAGTGCGATCAACGACTTTAGGTCATTTTTGAAAATAGTTTCCATAAAGTCACTTGGAAAATGGCGTATAGAGAGTCCAATCAACTCCTGCAGGGGGAAAGATTGATTAATAATAATGTATGTTGTAAAAGGAAATAAAATTATTACGGTCGGATTGATTAGTTGCAATAACCGACAAATTTCATATCTTTTCAAACAAGACAGTTCTAATTTCTTGAAGTGCAAGTGAATTTTTATTTCTTGTGATTTACGATTGCTTTCTAAAAAAGACATTAATTCATCATACGTCGAAGAAGTTCGAATTTCACACTCGAGCATGATATGATCTGCAATGACAATCGAATTGTTACTTTTCAAATTTCACAGAATCTGAGATGTCATTCCTACAATCATGTAACAACCGTTCTTCAGTTGAAAAATTAACAAGTTGACGAATAATTTCACTCGTCATTTTATCACCTAAAATAATAACATCGCATATTAATAGTACTCAAAGGGGAAAATTATGCACCAAACATTAAATACTCACTTAAAATCCAACTGCACAAATCCAACACGCGCAGATTACGCGTTATTCCTGTTTTGAGAATGTCCAAAAGTAAACGTATGACAAATAAAACTGCTTTTAAAGCGGTATTCAGGTGTTCATCAACAACACCTGGATACTTTGTTGATATTCGAGGTCCATTCCTTCTGGTCACGTTCATGCAAATGCTTTCTGGATATGGAATGACGTCAATAACCGAAAATGATCTAGTCGGCCACATTGATATTAAAAGACCAGCTGTTTCTGGTACATCTACAATAATACAAAAAAGTTTAATAAACTGCAACGTAAATTTGTAACGTTTAAATCTATATCAAACCTTGAAGAATGGCTTCTCGAAATAGCAGGCTGTGTAGATTTGTTGGAAAATATATATGGTTCCATACATACATGATCTCTTTGTTTAGAGATTTGAAGTGACGAATTACTTTGGTGCAACATAAGCCAACCAAAGATAACGATGGTGAAGAGATTTGTTGGCAAATTTTATCTAAACTGCCTATGCATTGAGTAGAATTACCACATTCGGACCAAAATAAGTATTCCATCAAATTTGATTCATCGATGCAATCCATGTTTATTTATTCTTGGATCGAACACAGCATTACTCATTGAGAGACAAGGAGTTTTGGCTTCGTTTTGACAACGCCATTTTTAATTGTATTAATGACGTGGATTAGTTCAACAATGCTTAAATTCGCCTCACAAACAGCAATTTTATTGATCCCTTTACGAAATTTTTCAATCACTTTGAAATTTAAGATATTCAATAATGAAAGTTCAAAATTCAATTAATTATTGCTTTTTAATTTCACAAACAAATTTTGTTTACATTTTAGCGCTAAATTTGCCCAATAAATTACCAATCAAACCATTCAATTTTGGTTGGGATTAACTTTTTGGTTGCAATCTCTCTTTCGACTGCTCTACGGGTAGCCTCCACTATACCTTCAGTAACGAGCGAAGCATCCTGATCAAAATACTTAGTTGAACAACTTGGATATGATATTGCAATTTTCTTTAATTGAGGCATTGATCCTAACATAGGCAAATACTGAAGCATCTCGTCCGTATCAAATCGATTGTGGACCAAATCTAAATAAACCAAATTATTCAACCCCAAAATCAAATCAACCATTTCCATGTTATTTTCGTCACATTCCTCATAAGTCCCCAATATCAAAATTTTCAACGTGGGAGCTAACGACAGAAACAAGTCGTGCCACCAGTTTAAATGCGAGGTAATCATCATATGTCTGGTTAAATTTAACTCGCTAAGACATAGCGGAACAGATACCATATATCGAATATCACTTCCGATTTCAGGTGTTTCATTTGTTAGAGGACAATCGGAAATATTTAAATGATCTAATTGACGGAGAGTAGATTGCGAAATACAGGTTTCAAGCCGACTGTGAAAATTGTTAAGTCCTAGTCGACGTAAACGTGGCAGAAAGTGAAGAGGTAACATTTGCCTCGGTGAAGGATCACCTGTTTCTATAACGTTAAGCGCAATCAATGACTGTAGGTCATACTGGAAAATGGTTTCCATAAAGTCACTTGCAAAGTAGGGTATAGAAAGGCTAATCAACTCCTGTAGGGAGAAAGAGCGATTAATAATGTTTGGTGTAAAAGGAAAATAAAATTATTACGGTAGGATTGATTAGTTGCAATAACCGCCAAATTTTTTCTTTTGTCAAACAAGAAAGATCTAATTTCTTAAAGTGCAAATGAATTTTTACTTCCTGCTGCGATTTACGATTGGTTTCTAAAAACGACATTAATTCGTCGTATGTGGAAGAAGTCTGAATTTCACACTCGAGCACGATGTGATCTACAATGACGGATAATTGTTACTTTACAATTTTACATAATCTGATATGTCATTCCTACAATCTTGTAATAACCGTCCTTCAGTTGAAATATTAGCAACTTGATGAATAATTATTCTCGTCATTTTATCACCTAATATATTAATAATCACACATGAATTGTATTCAATTGATTATGCAAAAAATATTAAATCCTCACTTAAAATCAAACCGCACAAATCCAACACACGCAGATTAGGCGCTAATCCTTTTTCGAGAATGGCCAGAAGCACACGTATGACTAATACAAATGCTTTTAAAGCGGTATTTAGATGTTTATCTACAACATGTGGAAATTCATTGGATATTCGAGGTCCGTGTTGTCTGGTCACGTTCAAGCAAATGCTTTCTGGATATGGAACGACGTCAATAACCGAAAATGATCTAGACGGCCACATGGATATTAAAATACCAGCTGTTTCTGGTATATCTACAATAATACAAAAACGTTTAATTAACTGACGTATAAATTTGTAGCGCTTAAGTCTATGTCGAACCTTGAAGAATGGCTTCTGTAAATAGTAGTCTCTGTAGATTTATTGGAAAATATATATGCTTACATATATGTATGATCTCTTTGTAAAGAGATTTGGCGTGAAGAATTACTTGGGTGCAACATAAGCCAACCAAAGATAACGAGGGTGAAGAGATTTGTTGGTAAATTTTGTCTAAACTGCCTATGCATTGGGTAGAATTACTATAACCGGACCAAAAGAAGTATTTCATAAAATTGGATTCATCGATGCAATCCATGTTTATTACTTTCTGGATCGAACATATAAACAACAAATTTTTGAACATGCTACTGCGCTCGTGTAATGCCATTTTTAAAGGCATTTTCTAATATATTGGCAAGGTTATTCTAATAACCTTGATATTGGTAACGCCATTTTGAAGTAGTGTTGCAGATTGGTTAAACAGTGTTGGTTAATAAACTGCAATTGTTGTTGCAAATTTTTTAACGTTAACTTTTTAAATACAGTATCCATCAAAAATATGAAATAAATGGTTCTAAATAATTTCACGTTGGAACAAAGTTTTTTTAATTACAATTTTATTTAAATTTTTACAATTATTTACATTTACCATCAGTTATTATTATGCCATTCAATTTTAATTGGGTTAAATTTTCCGATCATCGTTCTTTCGACAGCGTCACATGTATCTTTTATTGCACTCTTAACATCATCATCAGAATCCACATCGTAATACTCATCATCAGAATCCACATAATAATTTTCACCATAGTAAAGCGGATACGACAATGCAATTTTCTTCAATTGTGACATCGAGCGTAATTTAGGTAAATATTGGTGCAACAATTTTGCACTTGTTTTGTAACAGACCAAATCTAAATAAACTAAATTTACCAACGGCAAAATAAAACTAACGATGGAAGCGAAATGAACATCATTTCCAAAACAATTTTGTAAAATTAGAATCTTCAAAGTGGGTGCCAATAAAAGAGCCAACTCTTGCCACAAGTGGAAGTGAGTGGAATGAAGACTATCAGGCATATTTAGACATAATTCGCGAAGATTTAGTGGGACGGATATTAAAAACCGAAGATCTCTCTCAATGTCGCCAACTTCAATAAAATCATAAATGTCTAAATGTTCTAATTGCCGGAAATTAGATTCAGGAATGTAGGTGGAAAGAGCAGCAGAGCCCACAAGTCCAAACCGACGTAAACGAGGCAAAAGGTGCAAAGGTAACATTTGCTTCGGACCTCGTTCGCTGATTCTAAGTGCAATTAAAGAAGGCATTTTCGCGAAAACTAGTGCCATAAAATCACTCGGAAAGATGGACATATACATTCCAGTCAACTCCTGATGGATAAAGCATGAATTAGTAACTACAATTAATGTTTGTTACATACGATATTTAAAAGGAAAATGATTACAGTTGTATCAATTTGTTGCAATAATTGCCAAACTTTATCTTGAGTGTTGTTAAGGAATTCTAATTTCCTGAAGTGCAAATTAATTTTTCCTCCTTGAGATTTGCGAGTGATATCAAGAAGAGACATTAATTCTTGATATGTGGAAGAATTATGAATTTCACACTCTACGATGATATGATCTGCAATATCGGAAGAATTTGTTTATATTTCAGTATGAAAAATCTAACGCGTAACTCATACAATCATCCAACAACAACACATCGTCATTCGAGAGATTAGCAATTTCACGGCATAACAATTTCACCATGTCGTCATCTTGGAGATAAATATACAACATTAGTTGGCTGTACTGTACCCTATGTTAAATATTGTATAAATTCTTACGTAAAAACCAACCACATAAATCCAGCACACGCAGTTTTGGCGTTAACCTTCTTCTAACAATCTTTAGAAAAACCTGGATAACGCTCATTACCTCTTTCAAAGCATTTTTAAGGTAATTATCGTAAAAATAGCCACATGACTTCTGACAGATCGTGATTCCAATTGCTTCGCTTGAGCTGTCGCAGAATTGTTGTGGGTATTGAACTACGTCGGTAATCGATAATATCTTACTCGGCCACGTAGACATAAAAAATTCGACAGTGTCTCGTGAATCTAGAGTAGCAGAAGACAATTTTTACTGAATTTAGTTTTACATTTATTATGTTTTATTTTATACCTTGACGAATGGCTTCCATAATTAACATATTGTACAAAGCATTTGGAAAATAAATATTACTAAAATCAATAACTTTTGCGTTTCGAATTATTTCGACGCAACACAGACGGATCAAAGAAGCCGAGGGTGAAGAAGTTTTTTGCAAAACATCAACCAACCGTCCAGTGAATAAAGCTGATTTACAGCATACGGAACAGTAGAAAAAATCTACTAAATCGCCTGCTTTGAAGCGGTTAATGTCATCCATATTTCAGTACAGTACTGCCGTGTTAGTGCGTAACGATTTATTGAACTAATCTTTTCCTACGTGTGCGTGTTATTGGGAGAACACTGGTTTTCGTTTTTTTTTTTTGTACTCCATTTTGGAATAATGACGTAGATTGGTTCAACAATGTTGAAATTCGCTTCACAAACTGCAATTTTATTGATCTCATTGCGAAATTTTTTAATTACTGTATTTTGAAATTAAAGATATTCAATAATGAAAGTGTAAAATTCAATAAACGATTGCTTTTTTATTTCACAAACAAATTTTGTTTACATTTCCGTGCTAAGTTTGCCCAATAAATTCCCACCATTATTCAAACCATTCAATTTTGGTTGGGATTAACTTTTTTTTTGCAATCTCTCTCTGGACTGCTCTACACGTAGCATCCATTATACCTCTAGCAACGAACGAAGAATCCTCATCAATATACTCCCACTCACAACCGTAGGGATATGACATTGCAATTTTCTTCAATTGAGGCATAGATCCTAAAGTAGGTAAAAACTGAAGCATCTCGTCCGTACTTAGCAAATTATCAACCAAATCCAGATAAACCAAATTATCCAACACCAAAAACAAATTAAATATCACCTCGAGATTTTCCTCAAAATGTTCGTAAGTCCCTAATATCAAAATTCTCAACGTGGGAGCTAACGACAGGAACAACTCGCGCCACAAGTTCAAATGCATGCACGAAATAAGAATATGCCTGGTTAAATTTAACTCGGTAAGACGTAGCGGAACAGATATCATATAACGGATAACACTTTCCATTTCACGTGTTTCACTTGTTACAGGAAACTCGTTAACATTTAAATGATCTAATTGACGGAGAGTAGATTGCGAAACACAGGTTTCAAGTCGACCGTGAAAATTATTAAGTCCTAATCGACGTAAGCGTGGCAGAAGGTGAAGAGGTAAAACTTTCTTCGCTGAAGGATCGCCTGTTTCTACAACGTTAAGCGCGATCAATGACTGTAGGTTATTTTGGAAAATAGTTTCCATAAAGTCACTTGGAAAATGGCGTATAGAGAGGCCAATTAACTCCTGAAGGGAGAAAGAGCGATTAATAATAATGTATGTTGTAAAAAAAAATGAAAAATATTACAGTTGGATTGATCAGTTGGAACAACCGACAAATTTTATCTTTTGTCAAACAGGAAAGTTCTAATTTCTTGAAGTGCAAGTGAATTTTTACTTCCTGCGATTTACTATTGCTTTCTAAAAACGACATTAATTCATCATACGTCGAAGAAGTCCGAATTTCACACTCGAGCGTGATATGATCTGTAATGACAATCGAATCGTTACTTTTCAAATTTCACAGAATCTGAGATGTCATTCCTACAATCATACAACAACCGTCCTTCAGTTGAAAACTTAACAAGTTGACGAATAATTTCACTCGTCATTTTATCACCTAAAATAATAACATCGCATATCAATAGTACTCAAAGGGGAAAATTATGCATTAAACATTAAATACTCACTTAAAATCCAACTGCAGAAATCCAACGCACGCAGATTGCGCGTTAATCCTTTTTTGAGAATATCCAGAAGTAAACGTATGACTAATAAAACCGCTTTTAAAGCGATATTCAGGTGTTCATCAACAACACCTGGATACTTTGTTGATATTCGAGGTCCATATCTTCTGGTCACGTTCATGCAAATGCTTTCTGGATATGGAGTGACGTCAATAACCGAAAATAATCTAGTCGGCCACATGGATATTAAAATAGCAGCTGTTTCTGGTATTTCTACAAGAATTCAAAAACATTTAATAAACTGACATATAAATTTGTAGCGTTTAAGTCTATATTGAACCTTGAAGAATGGCTTCTGTAAATAGTAGGCTGTGTAGTTTTATTGGAAAATATATATGGTTACATACATATATGATCTCTTTGTTAAGAGATTTGGAGTGACGAATTACTTGGGTGCAACATAAGCCAACCAAAGATGAAGAGGGTGAAGAGATTTGTTGGCAAATTTTGTCTAGACTGCCTATGCATTGAGTAGAATTACCACAACCAGACCAAAATAAATATTCCATCAAATTGGATTCATCGATGCAATTCATGTTTATTTATTTCTGGATCGAACATATAAACAACATATTTTCGAACCGTAATGCTACGCCATTGTGTAGTAATGATGCAGATTGGTTAAACAATGTTGGTTAGTAAACTGCAATTGTTGATGCAGATGTTTTTATTAATAATTGATAAGCCTAAATATCCATCGAAAATATGAAATAAATGGTTTTAAATAATTTCATATTGGAACAAAGTTTTTTTATTTACAAGTTTATTTAAATGTTTACAATTGTTTACATTTACCATCAGTTATTATTATGCCATTCAATTTCAATTGGGTTCGATTTTCCGGATGCCATCATTCTTGCGATATCTTCACAAGTAACTTTCATTATACGTGCAACATCAATCTCAGAACTATAATCATCTTCATAATACGGACACGCCAGGACAATTTTCTTCAATTGGGGCATCGATCGTAATTCAGGTAAACATTGGTACAGTGATTTTGCACTTGTTTTGTAAAAGAGCAAATCCAAGTGTACCAGATTTATCAACGGCAAAATAAAACTAACAATGGTTGCGAAATTAGTATCATTTTTTAAACAATTTCGTAGTATCAAAATCTTCAAAGTGGGTGCTACCAAAAGAGCTAACTGTCGCCACAAATGCAAATGAGTGGAACGAATATCAAGCCCGCTTAGAAATAATTCGCGAAGATTTAATGGGACGGATATTAAAAACCGACAATCATTTTCGATCACACTACTTTCTGTACGACCGGAAATGTATAAATGTTCCAATTGCCGGAGACTTGATTCGGGAATACGGGTGGAAAAACCGTTATTAAAGCATGCAAGTTCTAGTCGACGTAAGCGAGGCAAAAGATGAAGCGGTAACATTTGCGTCTGACTAGAAGAATCTTGTATTATTACAAGTGCAGTCAAAGACGGTACTTCTGCGAAAACCTGTTCCATGAAGTCAATTGGAAAATTGGACATTTTCAAACCAATCAACTCCTGTGCAAGAAAAGGCATGAAATTAACAATGAATGTTACATAGGAAATTTAAGAGAAAAATTTTTACAGTTGAATCGATGTTCTGCAATAATTGCCAAAGATCACTTCGTCTCAAGTTAGAAATTTCTAATTTCTTGAAGTGCAAATGAATTTTTGCTCGTTGTGATTTATGAATGCTTCTTAGAAGAGACATCAATTCTATGTAAGTGGCTATTGGCCAAATTTTACACTCGATGACGATGTGATCTGCAAGACGTTGGAATTATAATTTATTATACAGTTTGAAAAATCTTAAGCGTATTTCTTACAATCATCCAACAGTTGTATGTCGTCATTCAAGAGATTAGCAATTTCACGGCATAACAATTTCATCGTATATTCATCTATAAAAAAAATAAATATCAATGATTCCTGGCCACTCCATATCATATACAGTACTAAAAATTTAACTCTTACTTAATACCCAACCGCTCAAATTCAGAACTCGCAATTTTGGCGTTAACTTTTTTCTGACAATCTCTAGAAATAATCGTAAAACGAACACCACCGCTTTCAAAGAGTTCATAAGATAGCTGTTGAGAGAATATTCATAAAACATTTGCGGGAGCATGAATCTAAATCCTTTGGTTGAACCGTTGGAAAAGCCTTGTGGATATGGAACTAAGTCCATTATCGATAATATTTTAGTAGGCCATGTAGATAATAAAAATTCAGCAGTATCTCGTAAATCTTCAATAATAAACCACACGTTTAATAAATCGCGTTACGATTAATTCTACTAACTACTGTATACTGTGCCTTGACTAACCGCTTCCATCAAGAAAACGTTGTACAGACTTCGTGGAAAATATAAACGGCTAATGTCAAAAAAGTTAGTGTATTTAATAATTTGTCTACAACATAGTCGAATCAAAGAAGGCAAGGACGGAGAGAATTTTTGGAAAACATTGTCCAACTCGACAGTGCACAAAGTAGCTTTACAGTTCACAATTGGGCAGTAAAGAAAATTTAATGATTCGAATGAACCGCCGAAGTAAGCCATAGTTAATTATTGCTTTACCGCCAATACAGCAAATAACTGAATTAGATCTGTACTGTTGTTTGTGTAAGATTTTGGGAGAAAACGGATTTTCTTTACATTGCTAACTCCATTTTGGAATGGTGACGTAGGTTAGTTCAACAATGTTGAATTGAATTGAAATTTAGACTACAATTTTGACTATGCAAATTTTGGCAACGTTAAGTGTATCACCTGTTTCTTTTTGGGAATGTTGTTTTTTATTTTTCAAAATGTGATTTAAAACCCACTTTTTTACCACACACAAATTTTGTTTACATGCACGGTTTTAAATAATTTCACGTTGGCACAAAGTTTCTGTTAATACAATTTTATTCGAAATTTTGCATTTGTTTACTTTTGCCAGTAGTCCATATTATGCCATTCAATTTTAATTGGGTTAAATTTTCCGGACATCATCGTTCTTTCGACAGCGTCACATGTGTCTTTTATTGCACTCTTAACATCATCATCAGAATCCACCTCATGATACTCATCATCAGCATCCACATAATAATTTTCACCGTAGTATTTCGGATACGACAATGCAATTTTCTTCAGTTGCGGCATCAAGCGTAATTTAGGTAAATATTGGTGCAACGATTTCGCACTTGCTTTGTAATAGACCAAATCCAAATAAACTAAATTTACCAACGGCAAAATAAAACTAACAATGGAATCAAAATTAGTACAATTTCCAAAACAATTTTGTAAAATAAGAATCTCCAAAGTGGGTGCCAATAAAAGAGCCAACTTTTGCCACAAGTGGAAGCCAGTGGCATAACGATCACGCATATTCAGACATAATTCGCGTAGATTTTGTGGCCGGACGGATATTAAAAACCGAAGATCTCTCTCAATGTCGCTATTTACAATAAAATGATTGTAAATGTCTAAATGTTCCAATTGCTGGAAACTAGATTCAGTAATATAGTTGGAAAGAGCAGCAGAGTACTCAAGTCCAAACCGACGTAAACGAGGCAACAGGTGCAAAGGTAACATTTGCATTACATTTGCATTTGCATTTGCATTTGCATTTGCAATTTCATTTACATGCAAGGTAATATTACCTACATCACTGATGGTAAGTGCAATTAAAGAAGGCACTTTCGCGAAAACTAGTGCCATAAAATCACTCGGAAACCTGGATATATACAGTCCAATCAACTCCTGATGGATAAAGCATGAATTAGTAACTACAATTAATGTTTGTTACGTACGATATTTAAAAGGCAAATGATTACAGTTGTATCAATTTGTTGCAATAAATGCCAAACTTCTTCTTTTGAGCCGTTAACGAATTCTAATTTCCTGAAGTGCAAATTAATTTTTCTTCCTTGAGATTTGCGAGTGATATCAAGAAGAGACATTAATGTTTGATGTGTGGAACGATGATGAATTTCACATTCGACGACGATATGATCTGCAAGGTGATGGGAGTATAATTTAGTATATAGTTTGCAATATTTTAAACTTAATTCCTACAATCATCCAAGAGTAATATGTCGTCATTCAAGAGATTAGTAATCTCACGGCATAATAATTTCATCATGTTTTCATTTGCGAGATAAATATACAATATTAGTTGGCTGTACTGTACCCTATGTTAAATATTGTATAAATTCTTACGTAAAAACCAACCACTTAAATCCAGCACACACAGTTTCGGCGTTAAACGTTTTCTGACAATTTTTAAAAATACTTGGATAATGCTCATTACGTCTTTCAAAGCATAATTAAGGTAATTATCACGAAAATTTTCATCAGACTCTTGGTGGAAAGCGATTCCAATGGTTTCGCTTGAGCAGTCGCAGAAATGTTGTGGGTATTGAACTACGTCGGTAACCGATAATATCTTACTCGGCCACGTAGACATAAAAAATTCGGCAGTGTCTCGTAAATCTAGAGTAGCAGAAGACAACTTTTACTGAATTTAGTTTTACATTTATTATGTTTTATTTCATACCATGACGAATGGCTTCCATAAGTAACACGTTGTATAACTCACTTGGAAAATAAATATTACGAATGTCAATAACTTTTGCGTTTCGAATTATTTCGACGCAACATAGACGGATCAAAGAAGACGAGGGTGAAGAAGTTTTTTGCAAAACATCATCCAACCGGCCAGTGAATAAAGATGATTTACAGCACACGGATCGACGGTAGAAATAATCTAAGAAGTCGCCTGCTTCGTCGTGGTTAATGTCATCCATATTTCAATACATTACTGCTGCGTTAGTGCGTACCAATTTATTGAACGAATCTTTTCCTAGGTGTGAGTGCTATTAAGAAGAACACTGGTTTTCGTTTGTTTTTGTTATACTCCATTTTGGAATAATGACGTAGATTAGCTTAACATTGTTGAATTGACATTTTCTGAACATTTTATAGCTTATTCCAGTTGATGAAGATTTGAATTGAGACCATTGTTGAGGGACATAAGTGAGAATTGACGTACATGAGATTAAAGGTGAGGAGATAGCAATTATGTAGGTGGAGGACGTTTTAACACCAAGTAGAGGCCAGATTTTGTTTTGTAAATAACAATAATAAAACGAATTTTATTATCATTCATTTTTTCAGTTGTGCTGTAACTTATAATTTTGAGTGTTAAATATTAAATATCAATTGAAACAAATTTTGTTTACGTTTGCGTACCACATACAGTATCAATATATAAAAATTCCATCAACTTTAATACCAGTCAATTTTAGTTGGGCTAATTTTTCTGGTTGCCATTATTTGGTCGATAACTTTACACTGAAACTTTATCACACCTTCACCATCAATCAAGAAACTATCACCGTGATGGTTAGTCGGAGTTCTTAATGCAATTTTCTTTAACCGAGGCATCAATCCTAACTTAGGTAAATTTTCATACAACGAATCCATGCCTATTTCATTACACACCAAATCCAAAAAGACTAAATTAGCCAACGGTAAAATAAAACTCACGATTGACGCGAAATGATTATCATCTCTTATGCAATTCTCTAATATCAGAATCATCAAAGTTGGTGCGAGTGATAAAAACAAATCGCGCCATAAGTGCAAATGACCATCATCCACTCGTCGACGACTGAGATTTAATTCGCGAAAATGTAACGGCACAGACAGCATATATCGAAAATCGTTTTCGATCACGCTATTTTCAACACAGTCGTATATGTTCAGATATTCCAATTGAGAGAGAATTGATTTGGGAATGCAGACTGAAAGACCGCAGCCGTAAGTTGTAAGTCCTAATCGACTTAAATGGGGCAAAAGATGAAGAGGCAACATTTGTTTGCGTGAGGGAAAGTGAATTTCCGTTACTACAAGAGCAATCAACGACGACACTTTTGAGAAAGTCAGTGCCATGAAGTCACTCGAAAAATTAGACATACATAAACCAATAACGTCCTACAGGAAAAAATAATATAAAATAATTTAAAAAGTAAAAGACAAACATATTTTTACGGTTGGATTAATTTGTTGCAGTAATTGCGATATTTGATCTTCTGACAAACGCGAGATATCTAATTTTTTGAAATGCAAATGAATTTTTGCGTCTTGAGATTTGTGATGATTTTCAAGAAAAGATATCAATTCGTCGTAAGTGTCACCAATATCACATTCGATGATGATGTGATCTGCAACAACGGCAGAATTCTAGCTTATTTTACAATTTATACAATTTTGTAAGTCATTCCTACAATCATCTGACAACCGTACTTCATTCGAAAAATTGACAACTTCACGAGTAATGACATTCATCGTTGGATCACCTAAAATATAACTCGCACTTCAATGATATTCTAACGATACAAACATCTCTAATCCCTTACTTAAAATCCAGCCACATAAATTTAACACACGCAGATTAGGCGTTAATCCCTTTTTTAAAATATCCAAAAATAATCTCACAATTGACAATATAATTTTGAAAGCGTTATTCTGGTTCTCATCAATAAAACCTGGACAAGCTTCCAATAAATAAGGTCCATATCCTCTGGTCACACCCTCGCAAATGTCTTCTGGATATGGAACCACGTTAATCACCGAAAATATTTTAGTTGGCCACGTAGACATTAAAAAA
The DNA here is from genome assembly GCA_034696085.1 of Stigmatogaster subterranea. NCBI lineage: Eukaryota > Metazoa > Arthropoda > Chilopoda > Geophilomorpha > Himantariidae > Stigmatogaster > Stigmatogaster subterranea. Next base: position 1,330 of record JAQIWS010000232.1, on the reverse strand, counting down.
GCAGCAGTTTCTGGTAAATCTACAATAATGCAATAAAGCTAATTTTATATTTACTACGTGTAATTTTCATATTAGCATCACCTTGACGAATAGCTTCAAACATTAGCACTTGATACAGATTGCTTGGAAAATATACATGGTTAATTTCGAGTAATTTAGCTTGTCGAATTATTTGTGTACAACATAGATGAATCAAGGTGGACGTGGGTGAGGAGGTTTTTTGGAAAATATTGTTCAAACTGGTGGTGCATAGAGTAGAAAAATCAGTCACAGTCCAAGAAAAATAGTCTATTAAATAGGATTCGTCGATTTCATCCATCATCAATTATGATATAACAAATTATTGAACGAGTATTGCATTAAACACGCGTTGAGAGATGACTTTATTTTGTTTTGCATCTGTAACGCCATTTTAGAGTGATGACGTCATTGGTTCAACAATATTGCAATTTAATAAGCAAATTGACGTCAATGCTACCGACCTTTGATGAGCAGTTAGTTTAGTTATTATAATGTACTGTACAACATTATCACTGTAAAAATCGGCTAATAAGGACAGAAATAAATTTCGCTAAGGAGAGAAATAATTTCGCTAAGGAGAAAAATAATTTCGCAAAGGAGAGAAAAAAATATGCTAAGGAGAGACAAAAATCCACTAAGGACAGCAACAAATTTCGCTAAGGACAGAAAAAAATATGCTAAAAAGAGACAGAAATCCACTAAGGACAGAAACAAATTTCGCTAATGAGAGAAATAATTTCGCTAAAGACAGAAAGATATCAACAACGAATGCACCGTAAAAAGCTTAAAAAATTAGTTTATTTAATTTATTAACGGTAATTAATCTCTGTCTGTGCACGATGCTGCTCGCAGCATCACAGTGTTGAACAGAGCATTTCTTTCTGTCCTCCAAACAAGAAGGAGTGAGCGTTTCTGACGCCTCAAAAAAAGAGGGAGTGAGCGTCTGCTGACGCCTCCAAAACACAAGGAGTGAGCGTCTGCTGACGCTTCCAAAAGGGAGGGAGTGAGCGTATGCTGACGCCTCCAAAACACAAGGAGTGAGCGTCTGCTGACGCCTCCAAAAGAGAAAGAGTGAGCGTCTGCTGACGCCTCCAAAACACAAGGAGTGAGCGTCTGCTGACGCCTCTTGAAAAAGAGGAGTCAGCACCTGCTGACGCCTCTAGAAAAAGAGGAGTCAGCACCTGCTGACGCCTCTTGAAAAAGAGGATTCAGCACCTGCTGACGCCTCTAGAAAAAGAGGAGTCAGCACCTGCTGACGCCTCTTGAAAAAGAGGATTCAGCACCTGCTGACGCCTCTAGAAAAAGAGGA
>JAQIWS010000231.1:0-33491 GCA_034696085.1 Stigmatogaster subterranea | reverse complement strand
CTTTGGTAAAGTGCCATAAGTTTTAAAAAGTACGTAATTTAATAAGTAAAGTTACGGACAGAGAGAAGATGATAAAAAAATTGAAGTGGAATTTTGCTAGACGTTTGTTTAGTCTTTTGCCTTTATGCGCAATAACTTTTAACGTCATTGGAATCGGTGCCAAGGCATTCACGTTCACGCAAAAATAGTAGCAGGGTAGCTGATGCACAGGTCTCTTCAGGATGGGAAAAATCAATCGATTGTCTGCAATAACGATCCAGTAACTTGAAGCTGCAGTTCCTTTTCGAAGATTTACTGTTGATGGCTGCCAGTTATTCGAGACGTAGATGGAATTGGCTTTTTGCATTGCGGGCTGGGTACCATTTGGGTGTTCTTGTCGCTGTCATTAACATTGTATAGTGAGGATAACATTGTGTCATCTGCCCTTCTTATCCTTGATGCATCTGCTTCCCTCTTCAATGACTGCAAGTCGCAAGCCATAAAACAGAGGTCATTGGACACGCTTCTCAGTGTCCGCCTTCCTGTAATAAAACTATAAACACTTGTCTGCTCCATTATACTGTATAACTAGTCATGTATATCGTCCACGACTTTCTCCGCGTCGTTGTGAGATGTTTCTGAATGAATAAGCTAATTTGTTTGCGTAACTTTTCTCCCCTGCATCCGTGTTACGAGTTTTGGGGGAGAAATGAGGAGTAAGTTTTTTACGGAGTAGGTTTTAAACATTCGTTAAATATTTAGATTTTTTGCGGTGTTTTGATTTGTTTTTTGGAGGTAAAAAGTTAGGGAGATTTGAATGAGATGATGGTTGGTTTTATATTAGTATTAATGTCGTGTGTACACGGGCCGTAATTTTTATTTTATTTTTATTGCTTCAATCCGCGAGTGTTGGGCACCCCACAGTTAAGACTTTTAATTATTGCTCGGAATGCATTTGAGGTGGAAAATGGCGTGAATTAAAACGATTTAAGTCGAGTTTTTCTTCTCGCGTGTAAGAACGAATCTTGGTTGGCAATTACGCTTCCATTTCAGATTGTCTCGGTAGATATTTCTTGACGGGGGAGAACGAGAGAGCGAAAGAAAGAGTGAGAGAGAGCGTGTTGTGATTTCATTGCGCCGTTCTCTTCAGATGCGCAGAACTGATATTATTTCCTATGTGCGCCGTAATGGCGGCGAGGAAAATAATGTATACGCGCATGAATTCGCCGTCACGTTTCGTCACGTGGTGCAGTGCAAACAAGCGGCGGAGCTTGAGCGAGTGCCGCACCGCCCTCTTGTTGGCTGCACCTCTCGTAGTAGAAGGCCAACGATCGCGTAACCCTTTGGTACTGAGATGCAAATTGTCTTTTGTCCTATGTGAGCACTCCCACTAGGCTACCTTGACGACCTTCGTTGTACAGATGCGCCTGGGGAGACGCCTTTACGGCCGGGACGAAGTGTGGGCGCGCCCCGCGCACTATTTTCTCAACGGAGTAGCAACACATCGTCAGCTCCGTTAACAAACAGTTCTCAAGGAAATTATTTTTCTCTCTCCCATGCCGGCCTCTTCTTACAAGATTTTATGGGTGGCCCTGTGTAGAAAACTCAGGGTTCAGCATGTTTCTTCAAGGATTTGTTGCACCGAATAACGCCTTATTTACATCAGGTATCGTATACTCGATGGTTGATTTTACGCTTATCTCGCTCCCTTTTGCTCATTAGAATTGGTTTCGCTTGCATTACATTATGCGGAGAGATTGAAATAGACAGACCACAGAGAGATATGTATACACGGCGTATTAGCCGTACTCGTATACGAGTGTCCGTCATGCCGTTTTGCGTTAGCGTTTCGTGTTAGTATTGGACGGTTAAGGTATAGTTTTGAGTGTTGTGTTGGCACAAGGTGCTTTGCCTGCTTCATTTAGCACACGAGGCCATATATGTGGACTGTGTTACGATTCGTTGCTCGGCTCCTCTCGATATTATTACACGCAATGGGGTGCTACTCGCTGCGTATGCAGTCATTATCGATGGGAGAAGACAGATGTCGCACCATTTAGCACCGCCACTTGTGTTGCTGAGTGAGTCGATTGTAGTTTGCCTCTCGTCGCATCAAAGTACAATCAAATGCCCGAATAGACGTAATATCGAGGTGGAAAACGTACGCCGACGCGGTGTGTCAAATGAATCCGCATAATCGACACGGCTTTTTCCAGCTTAATTTTCACACCTTTTTCTCACGTTTTACGGTAGCTAGATCTTGCCGGTTTGACGTTAATGCGACTCGATATTTTATTTATTTCTTTATTGTTCATTTCATTTCATTTTTTTTTTTGGGGTCTGAATTTGTTCGCTTTAAGTTTAAGCGTTTTTGATTCGTAACTGCAAGCTGCAATTTTTATTTCGTTTTTTTATGTTCAAGTTCTTGATAGATTAGATTTATTTCCCCCTTCCTTATCTCGAAATTTGGTAAAGAAATAAGACAACAACAAAAACGCTAAAAAAAAACCACTCGATCTAAATAGCACAATTCATTGCTTCAGCCATGAAAATTGTTAACTCATATTGGAGAATCATCCGCAGAGTTCCCTCCGCGACAATCTCGCACACTTTACTTATACCTCACCCTCCTTCTTCTTCTTCTTCTTACCCGCCTTTTCTCCACGCACGGCACGTGACACACCAACGACTACAATGAATCAGCTGGTGCGACAGAGGACGGGGAGGGAGGGAGATGGCAGGTACCTTGTCTTAAAATCACTGTGACAAGTGCATCAAAGTGGCGAGCACTACTCACATCCCCACCCTCTCCTCCCTTCCCCATCAGGGCGGCGTGTAGTCGTGGTGACGTCGAACTGATGGCAATGACACCGTTGTCCAACTGCGACTCTTGTTCTTACGGAGAAGGTAATGTGGCCGCAATCTGGCCAAGCTCCAACACTTTAACCGTTTTGCACAGCCAAGCATGGCTTCCCCGTTACGTCAGAGAAACGAGAAGACGTAGAGTGCACTTTGCACACGCACGAGTACCCCACATACCAAAGCCCCGCTTTTTATTTTATTTATATCTATTTTTGTGTGTCTGAATAGCCTCACGTCGGCGCCTCTTATGATACATTTGCAGGAAAATGCGTTGTTGTTTGTGTGGATTTGTTGTAGTATATTTTCACCCTTTTGTGTTGTGTTATTCTTTTTTTTTTTTAAGTCTTTTTTTGTATTTTTTTGCGGTGGGAGTTAGTTTTCCGTGTGGGTTTTGAGGTATAATGTCGTAGTTTAGGAAAAGCTTCAACGTTTATGGTTGGACTTTATCCTTTACTCGGTTATCATGGTGCAATTTCATGCATGAAGAAGAGTTGGTGAGTTTGAAGCGTGTTGGGTAATCTCTTGTCACTTTGTAATCGTCCATCATTCATAAGAAGGGAATAAAAATTTGGCGAAGAATGAAAAAAGATTTTTCGCAGCGTCTCTGCGCGATGATAAGAGTGATAAAGGGAAAGCATAATCTGGCTGACTGTGGGGATAGATAAAGTTGTAACGTTCTTAGGTCTCCTTTTAGACACGGATTGGTGGAAATGAGGCTTATATTCAGATTGAAAGTGCAAAGGATGACGTTTCTTGAATACGAAATTTGCGTCCATTAAGGGGTAAAAGAGTTGCGTGCTATAGGGAAGTGAACAACTGCTGGTGTGTGATGAGGATGATGATGATGATGATGACGAGCGGTAACGAGCGAGGAAAATTGTACCGCAACGATTAATTGCCGATCACATTTGAAAATCCCTCTCTCTCCGTGCTTGCTAATCCCCAAACTCTCACGTCCTGCATATCCTCCTTGAGCCCTGATTGAGATGATAATGATGATGATGACGTGCATAATGAGAGCAATGTTTTCTTTTGCATGCGTGTTCGCCTCCTCAGGTCCCAATGGGTGCCCACGACGTCGGGGTCGCCAGACGTACACTCGTTTTCAAACGCTGGAACTGGAAAAGGAGTTCCACTTCAACCACTACCTGACCCGGCGGCGGCGAATCGAGATCGCCCACGCGTTGTGTCTCACAGAACGCCAAATCAAGATCTGGTTCCAGAACCGGAGGATGAAGTTGAAGAAAGAAATGCGAGCCGTCAAAGAGATCAACGAGCAGGCGAGGCGCGAAGCGGCCGAGAAAGAGAAGCAGCAGCACCGGGAGGTGGAGGGGCGGGCCGCAGCAGCCAGCTCGACCAGCAGCGGCTCGCCCGCTCAGTCGGTCAAGGGGACGGTCGCCCCGCCGTCCACCATCGCCAAGCTGGAAAGCAGCTGCTGCAGCAGCGGCAGCAGCAGCAATGGCGGCGGCAGCGGTCCCAACAGCCGATCCGAATCTCCCAAAGGGAAAGCTCACACGTAGACTTTCCTTCTCTGTGTCAGTTCTCCACCGCCAGGTTTGCACACTGCTTCTCTATACGTGTCCAATAACGCGCGCGCATTCTCAGTTGTCATATCCATTGTGATTTGCAGAGTATAGAAAGCAAACAAAACAAAAAAATACATCTACTAATTCTCTTTGGTGTGTATACTCTCTTTCTCTCGTTCCGTTCGTGATTCGATGTTAATCATTCTGATTCATCGTGTAAAACGGGAAAGGGAAAAAACTGAGAAATTCAAATGGGATAAAAAAAAACAAATATCTTTTAAAACAAAAAATAATAACAGTAATAATAATACAAACAAAAAACAAATTCATTATGATAATTGCATTACGTAGGTAAATAAGACAGAATACAAAAATTATATCTTACTCAATTCCAGTTTTTTTCAATTGGAAAATCAAAAAATTAAAATATAAAAAAAGACAAGCAAAAAGTAAAAACCAAGGCATAAATTACGAACTTTTTTTTTGGTTGTTATTAGAAAAATTTGAAGCATTTTTCCGTATCTTTCTCTCCGTGTACAAATTTGTAGGTGTTCTAAATTTAAAAAAAAAAAAAAAAGATTTAAAAAAACTAAAAAAAAAAATAAACTTATTAAAGCATACAGGGTATAAACGCGTAAGCTAAAAATTACGGCTTAAAGCTGGCCTTCAATCTTTTGAGTTGTAGGTCTAGATATAAAGCGATCAATCGCGATAAAGAACCCTGCATGTATTAAAACTCCATCCATCGACAATCACAGAGAAAATCCTCCTCCCTTAGAGCAGAGATTGGGATGAATGGCTTAAAAAATTTGACATTAAAGTAATAATAATAACATTAAAATAACAATTTCAAACTGTCAAACGCGGGTATAAAATAAAACGACACCATCCAAAAAAGAAATAAGACTATAAATTGTTTTTTCCTCTTATTTTTCATTATTTTTGCGGGGGGGATTGATTGAAATGTTTTTTGGTAGATAAATTGGCGTGTTATTTGTGTACGAAAAGGATTCAAAAAACACACACAAAAATCAAGAGGGAGGTCTCTCATGTTTGTGTCCCTCAAAAAAGACTCGTGCAGCGAAACGATAAAAAGACAGTGGCGTTTGGGATGCGATTATGTCCAGTTGTTTGAGTTGTCATCCCATTTTGAGTTCGTCATGTATATGATTGTTGTTTCACAAAAAAACAAAAAATATATATAAAAACATAAACGAAAATCTAAAAAAAAAAAAAAGTGTCAGGAAATGTTTTCTCTACCTCTACAGAACTATTACAAATTGTGGATGAATTACTTGCAAAGGGCAAATTTGCACGTATAACGTGAAAGTGTATTCGAATGCTACGGACAATCGTGCGGTTTGAGGATTTAAAAATCGCAAAAAAATACAAAATAATAATACACAATGTTTAAAAAAAAAAAACGAAAATTAATGGATTTAAAAAACGAAAAAATTTAAGAAAAACTGGCCAAGAAGACTACACGCTCACAATAAAAATTTTAATCCGGGTCTTTTAGCCAGGAAATCTTAAAAGACTTGAAATAGTGGTAGTTGAAAAAAAAAATCTAAAAACGAAAAATAATTAAATAAGAAAAACTTTCTCTTTCCCTCTCTCTCTCTCTTCTCTCTCTCTATCTCTCTCTATCTCTGTACTTCTTTTTTGCGTTGTTGTATAAATTTATTATTATTATTATAATTATTATTATAATTATTATTATTATTATTATATAAAAAAAAAATGATGAAAAAGTGAAAATAATTTTCATGTTTTCAAACAGTTTTTATCTTGTTGTGTAACATCAACAAAATGCTCCATGGCAATAACGATATACGCTGGTGAAGCCACAATGATATAATGGCGCCAAAGGGCGAGGTATCGGTGGCTAAATTCTTTCCCCTTTAAAAAAATTTTATTTTTAAAGTTTTGCATTAATAGTTTTTTAAGTTTATTTTTGGTTGTCGTTGTTTCTGCTTAATTAAAATGTTAACCAAAATGAACCTGAGAGGGCTAATGCATGTATAAAAAGGTATACTGTACTTCAAGGCAGGGTTTTGAAAAGAAAAATATTTATCCTTTGAGAAAGGAATTATACAGTAATAGGAAAAAAAAATAATAGGTAAAAAATTTAAAATGAGTATTTGTTGAGTATCGTACACGAAAACATAATTGCAATTTTTTTAATAGTGACGTGAAAGAAATTACAAAAATGCGGTTTTTTTGTGTTTGGTTTATGTTTGAGATGTTATCATTGGAAAATGTGAAAAATTTGCTTTTTTTGAAAAAAAAAAAAAAAAAATAAGGTGGCGCTTTTTATTATGAGTTTTTTGTTGAATCTTGTTTTATATAAATATTTGAAGATTTTTCTGGCGTTGTTTTTTTTTTAAACCGCTATGATTGATTTTTTGTTTCTTTATCTTTCCTTTTCTTTTTTTACACCTTTCGGATGTATTTAATCGCAATTTTTTAGTGTAAACAAGAAATATAGTTTATGAGGGATTTAGGCTTTTATTGGGATGCAATTTGTTGCGTAAAAATAATTTTGTTTTTGGTTCTGTTTTTCTTTCTGGTACTTACCAATCGCTGTTCAATTTCTTATTGTTAATTGTGCACACAGATCAAATTTGGTGTTTTTTGGTTATTGTAGAATTTTGAAGAGTTGTTGTTGGATGAATAGAACAGAAAAGGCAAAGAAAAGGAATAGCCCTCTCTTTCCGTGTTAATATCATAAAAAGAAAAATTTCCCGCCATAAAAAAAAAATATAACCGCTTAACGTGATTTGAATTTGCAACCGTTAATTTTTTAAATCTCAAAATTTTTGCACTTTGTTTTTGTTCACAAAAATGGCGTGGGATTTTTTTCTTTTCTTTTTATTTAATTTGGTAAATCAATAGACTAGAAACAAAAAAAGTACAAAACAAGAAAAAAAAAATCACGTCGGTTTGCTTGGTTTAGAACAAAAATTCATCTAGATTCTTGCTAGTGATAAGGACAAAACTGGGCAGAAAATTTATTGTCGCGAAAGAAAAATTTTTGTACTACTGATATCAAAACCGTGCGCACGCTATCGTGGGTTCTGAAATAATTTTTGCCACCGATACGAGTGTCTATAAGATGGAATACGACAGATGACGGTTGCGAAGGGAGACAGACTCTCTCTCTCTCTCTCTCTCTCGAGGTCCATGTATCCAAATGTCTTTTGCTCATAGCCCTATATACAACATTTTTAGTGTTATACGTGTATTGTATAGCATACACAAATAAAGTTGACTAAGTATGAAACAAAACAACGTTTAATATACTGAAGAAAAATAAAAATCATCCTAGGCCTATACAATGATGCATATAAGGGACATTTCAAATGTATTGCCTATATTTGAGTCTGATCGGAGAAGAAAAAATATTTAAACGTGTCTCTACTGATCAGAGTCAAGTTTCTGAAGAATACGTAATTAATAAATTAAACTGATTGAATTAATACAAGAAAAAATTATTCCATACTTTTCACCCCTTTTGATGTTAATGTTTGTGTGCTGGGCTTTGTCCGCCCGTTATGGGAGTGTTGGTAACGTCTTGAAAAACAAAATATAAAAAAATAATTAAATAGGGTTCCTAAAAAAAATGTTTATAATATTTTATAAAAACGTGTAGTTCGTAAAAATTGGAAGGTAATTCTCGACTTAGAAGTAGAAACGAGTGCATTATAATAATAATAATAATAACAAGCGATATGTTGTTGACTGGACGTCTGCCTTTTTGCTTCAGTGTAATTCGCTGCACGCGTGCACGTGAAATGGCCAAAAAGATGCTCTTAACCGAAATGCTTAGGAAACTTTATTTGTGTTAACCAGAATATCATGAACCGAGTGTTTGTTCTTATAGCTAATTTTCCGCCCGCGTAATCTCAGCAAGTCAAAAAAAAACTGTCAAAAAAATACTGATAAATAACGTAAAATCAGAAAAAATTTAAATGCTTAAAAAAAAAAAAAGATAATCGTCCCTTTTCTATAGATGTCATGATTTAACAAGAAAAATTACAAATATTAACAAAAAAAAAATTAAAATACCTAAAACAAACGCTTGTATGTTGTATTCTACGTTATACATTGGCAGGTATTCTTGCGCAAATGACAAAGTGTTCTTTGAGTGAAAAATTCAAAACAACTTGAAAAAACCAAAATGATTCTTGAAAACAAAACAATAGCTCACTTCTCCAGTGCATTATATGTCAGAAAAATGTGGTCACATATTTGTACACTAGAATATCTGCCCAGAAAGGATTAAAAAAAAAAAATACATTGTTCCTAAAATGCAAATCATAAGATTATTGTACACATGTATTTTGTATTAATGCAATTCTCCAACGATATATTGTAGTCATTCATTCCGTTGTTCGTTTGTTTTGTTTTGCAAAAAAAAAGTGAAAAAAAAATCGAAAAAAAAAATTTTTTCTGCCTCCTGTGTGTATTTTTTTATTTTTTAAATGGTCAGGGTGCATGAAAAATAACTTAAAAAAAAAAAACAAAAAAAAAAAAAAAAAAAAAAACTCGTGTGGTTGTTTCATTATTGTTTTTATTTTTGTTGTTTGTGTCACCGATTAAGAAAAAAAAACAATTGTCAAACTTTTGAAAAATTCTTAATTTTTAATTTCGTTTTTTGTTTAAATAATGTCACGTTTGCACCAAAACAAATTCTGTGCGCACTTTATAAAACATAAAACAAAATAATGTACAGAAGTTTTACGTTTGTTACGAATTCAAGCCTACAGGCTTCTATGAAAATTTTTTCTTTTGTAAACGTTACATTGAATCTAATGTACTATTAAGCGTCTACTGGAGAATGTCTCCCTAACTAACACTATAATATAATTATGCCAAGTCAGTCAGTTGAATAAATGTTTGACTCTTCGGTGTTTCTGTAAATAGATGATTATATATATCTAGACGTGTTGGTTTGGATATTCGCGGCATCAAGTCCCCCCGTTGTAACACTACTATTGTTTCATCGTTATTTTGTAATCGATTATTGTGTAAGATAGCTCGTGCAACCAATAAAGGCATCTGTTACGTCACCCCGACTTGGTAATTTTTATTTTCATTTTTTGGTTTGTACAGTAATAGTAATTTACAAAATTTTTTTCATTTGATTTAATTTAATTTAAGTTTTCCTCCTTCCTTTTTTCCTCCCATTTACCTGAATTATTTTTTTTGAGTGTTGATGATCCGTTAGAGGTTACTTTTTGCGTGTCACAAAGGCGTTACACGGAGTGTTTATATCCTGTGCACGTATCTTAGACTAAATTGGATGGAGGATGAAATGAATTTATTTTTGCAGATAGTAGAAACTCAACGCGTCTATGAAGAAAGTGCAGTAAATTATCAAAGTTTTCTCGCTACAATAAGCTCCATCCGCGTTATCTAAATCAAAATTAATGAAGTGCGATCGTCGTGAAAATAATTTTCGGATTGTAGTGAAACTTTGAAAACCGTCTCCGACGAGGGAGGTCGAATTTTGACGGTGCCGGCGCCCGCTTGTCTCGTGGGTTGTAGCGCGCGGGCGCCTAACGGGGCGCCATATTGATGATGAGCGAGTGCACACACACACCAACCAGCTTTGCTAGCCTTAGGATACTTGTCATCTTTGCGCCGTGCCGACCGTAAATTGGCCAAACTTACTAGAGACTGCTTGCTGAGAAGGGAGGGTATTCGTTGCAGCTCAGATACGATCTAGAAGGCGTTGGCTTAAGATGGGGGATGGACCCTCGCCGGTCAAAGACAAAACGGAACTCGGGCCATTGAAAAAAAAAAAGAAAGGAAAAAAAAAAAGCCGAAAAAAGAGGGTCTCCCAACCGCTGGCTGGGAATAAAATCTCTACCACCGCACATTGCTGCACCACACGCAGTGCCTTCTTACAATGTCAAAGGGCAAGGCATAATAAGAAATTGGCCTAGGTAACAACAATAGCCGAGGCAGCAGGCTCCCCTTAATGAGCTTGCTGCGTTGTCCATCAGCTCACGACAAGCCCAAGGCCAAGTTTTTCGTACGTTATTTATTTTGTTACTGTAAATGAGTTTTAAGTTAACAGCAACACCTGTGGGATATTCGAGGTAATAATCTAGCTGTTTAAAATTAAAAAAAAATTTTTTTTTTTATTCCAGCCTATTGATTTAGTAAAAAAAAAATGAAATCTGAATAATAATAATAGGAATGGTAATAATAATAATAATCAAAGTGGTGCAATTTGGCTGTTGATAATGTACGTAATGTTGTGTTGTAAATGTATTTTACATTGCTTCGCGTAACATTATAGAGCAAGAACCGTTTGCAGTGATGCTTAATTCCTCTCGAGGGTGTCTTGGTCTCAAGTAATTGGACTAATCCTTTTCTATATTAGCTATTGCTTCCATTTACAAGGCGAATCTTATACCGTAGACCTCCGTAGCAATTGTCATATTTGTTCTCTCGTTTGCTAATTGAGCATGGAGTTAATTAAGAACGGAGAAAATCCATTTAAATTTTAGATTGCAGCTCCACGAATTTTATTTTATCTTCATTTATTTTGCTGCCTTTTATTTTTATTGCAGTTGTCAGTTACGCAATAAAACGGGTCAATGTTGTGGGAATTTAACTTAGTCTTAATAAACTAACTACATTACACTTACCGACATCTTCTTTTATTTTCAAAGCGACGTAAATTCTTCAATCACGTTTTTTCACCGCGAAAATATTTTTTTTTGCATCGTACGTATGTGCGTGAATTATTTAAATAAATAAATAAAAAATAAAAAATAAAATAAAGTCGTGTTCTCCATCGGTGGCTTCGTGAGTTAATTGATAATAACTTTAGCTGGATACAGTTATTTTTCAATGAACGCACAATTAAAGGCTGACAGACATAGCATAGCACATTATAAATATGTAATTTCCTTTAAGCATAACGCGGATGTTAACGCTTAACAAAAGTTTTTAATTTATTTTCTTGTTTTACAGTTGCTTTAAACTAGACGTCGTTTTTACTGCTCAGAAAATCCGTTCATAAGATTGAGTTTTATTATTTGTGTAGTAATTAGTGCATTCGTGTGTAATTTTTGTCATAAAATGTAACTTAAAACGATGATGTAATGTTTAATTTTTTTTCTCATTTACTTTCATTTTTTTTTTTTTTGAAGTTTGTAAATAAACAAAACATTAATTTGAATTTATTTTTTTACAAACGATATCGTGACTTGAATTAAGCGTAATTTCTTTGTAGATTTCGAGTTAATGTGGAATTAGTCAGGATAATTAAGGTAAGTCGAATTATTTACCTCTTTATTCGTGTTTACGTACAGCTTTTTTTTATGCTGGCTATTTCTTAATTTGCTGCGAGTGTTGCGGTAAAAAAATGCGGTACTGTGAATTAATCTTTAAATTATTTTCCGCCGGCAAATTTTTATTTTCACAATTACTTACCCGAATTTAGCTTCACTTTAAAAAAAAAACTTAGTCTTATTAATATCTCCGTCGTTTATTTGTGGTTTCTTTTTGTTCTGGTTACGTCATATTTCACTTCTCGCCTTGTAAATTGAAATTCAAAATGGCGGGCACGCACAAATCTTTGGCGCACAGCTACACAGCGAGCGCTCCGCTGTGATGCGGTTCTGCTCCGCCCACTGACTCCTGCAGATGTCTTTCATCCTCCGAATACTTGTGCCAAAGAAAAAGAGAGAAAAAAAAATTGGCCGCTTTCCTTGTATGAGTGTCGCCCTCTAGTAGCAAACGATGAAATTAGTCCGGTGAATGACTTTTGTTCTCGAACGTAGCTCGGTGAAGAAAAAGAAAGGAAACGACGAATTGATTTAAACATTTTTGTTTATAAAAATTCCGGTCATTATAACTATGGTACGTATTAATACATTTAAGTACGGTATTTCTATGGTTGTAAAACGTGGGAGTAGAGTATAAACGATGCGAAAAGTCGCTGTGCGAACACAATAGCTACGCCGAACGCCATGTCAGTTTTTGAGGCTGAGCGACAAAGCGGCTTAATGAGATAAATTACAAGTAATATCCCATCGTCTCGTTACAAGGTCGCGGTTATTCAGGAAGTGACGCTGGCGATGGTTATGTAATAAAGTATAATAATGGAAAAATGATTGTGTTGAAACGTAGAATTACACGAGTCAGAGGAGTGAAAAATTAGACGTGCTGAATGCGTATATGAGCGAGTGTGACGTTTTCTTTTTGGTTCGCTCTATTGTTTTTCCACGCAGTTCATTAGCCCCTCCTTCCCCAGTAGGGCTGTGAGAAAATGCATTTCTCTCAGTTGTTACACCTGTGCAGCGACCCCCTTGGCAGGAATCGTTTTAGCCAACCGAATTGTCTTCTTCCCTTTCTAATTGCAGTGCTCGGGGATTGCCTCGGGCGCTCTTAAGGAATCTTGGCGCGGAAAGTACAAGTTTTGGCTTCATTGATTTATAACCCTTATTATCCAATGACACTTAATTGTGGTGTTGCATCCTCTGGCTAATTATACACCGTTCGTTTGCCGATCGGTTGCTTTTACGACCCATGAGTTGCCGAACTGAGAAGAGAATTTTTTGGGCGATGCTTTAGCGTTTTTGTTTTATGATTGGTCGAACGTCCGATATTTTTGTTGTAAAATAATTTATAACCATTAGCGAGCATGCTCGGGGAGATGTTTATTGGTGCGTGGAATATTTTGACTCGCGTGAGGTGTGGAGCCTCAACATTGAGATTGATGACTCCGAGATGTCAGAACAAATGGAGTTGAGTGACCACGAGTCGATCCATAGCCAATGGTCAGCCATATAGTATAGGTGGTCTTAAAAGCTGTGTGCGCCCGCGCACACGAAAAAGAAGAGAGATTAAAGGCGGGATCAGTTGGGTGCACTGAGTAATCAAAGCTATTGCCATCTCTTCTGACGATGTAGGAGCCAAGCTTCGTTTCAGCTTCAGTGTAATAAGTTTTGCCTGTGTACGGAAGCCCAGGTTATAACGTTGGAGCAAAGTAAGAAAATCCCTTGAGCAACGTTTCTCTTGGCAACTCGAAGCGGGAGGGAGGCGAAAAGCTTATCCACGAGCTCTGACTCAGGGAATATATTTACCGCTCCGCAGAAACGAATAAAAGATGCAAACTTTAATGAAACACGCTCGTTTATTTAACGATGGATGGGGGTGAGAGGAACGAGGATGTGTGTTATTCGAGCAACGTTGTAATACAAAAAATATTTCCAAATTGGTTCTCTGTGTCTCGTGAAGGAGACTCGATATGATAACGCTTCATAGTTCTAAAGGGAAATTTCTTGCACGTGCTGCGAGAGTGCTAAAAGAAAAAAATAAAAAAAAATAAAGAAGGTGAGAGTAAAAGTGTTGCATGATTGGATTCGTGAATAGTTTTAAGAGTTTAAAGGAAAATTCATCACGTCATTCATTTAATCAAAAAATAAGAGAAAGGAGAGAGAGTTTTAAAAAGTTGGAGGTTATCACCGTCATCACTTAAGATGATGAAATAAAATTTTTTAAAAAAAGGAGGAAAAAAATGGAGGAAGGAATTTTATATAATGATAATGAAGTAAGTAGACGGAAAACCGAGCCAAGTATAATTAATTAATGCACAAACGACACCTGTTGGTTTTATCAGATGAAGTCTAAATGAAATATACGCAGTAAGCGTATGACGTGTCACAGTCATCAAAAATGTCAGCGCCGAAATGGAATTATAAAACTTTAAAAGACACTTATCTTGCGGGTAAACACATAAATTACGGTTTAATTATATATCACGTCGAGACTCGAGTAAAACTGGACCGCGTAAATAATGCATTTAAAATTACGGCTCTCGATCCACCGTTTGATATAGAGATCGTATAGTAAGTAGGCACTGATACGAAAATATGAGCGTCGAATGTGTTCAAGTATTTAGTGCGGTTTGCCTCTTCACTCAACAACGAGACTATAAATTGGCGGAGCCCGCGTTGGTTCGTTGTCCGCGTGCGTGTGCCCGAACCGCGTTTCGCGATCTCGCTTTCTCTCTCTGCCTCTCTTTCCCTGATGGCTGTGTCTCTCCGCCAATGGGCTAGGGGAGCGCCGCGTGTGGCGCGCTTGCCCGGGCTTTACTGGCCGTCAAAGCCGTAAAGCGTCCCACAAATGAACGTCTCGCCTTCAATTTGTCCGTTCTTGAAGCCACAACAGAGCGAGGTGTTGATTTATGCAGCCATATCTCTAGAGTTTATGTGTTTTTAAATGGTTCAACCTCGTAGGTCACAGTTGTTGTCGAAAATCAAGGCAAATTGCCGTAATTACACCGTTTTATATATGAAATAAAAATGAAAAGGGGGTCCGGTCTTCCGCCATTTTATGGGTCGTACATAAAAGGGAAATTTGTCAGTAAAACTTTACGAGTACCACTCTCCCTTTTTTTCCCTTAAGTGTTTGTGATGTAGTGATGGCCCATAAACTCCTTCACTATCATGACACATAAACTTCACCAATTGCTACTGTTCTGGTCCCGACCCCCCTCTCCGCAACTGATCTAACTTTGAATATAACGACCTTGAACGACCTACACACCCTCTTTTTCTTTTTCTTTTTTTTTCCCTCGTTTTACTCGCGTCGTATAACTCGATGACGACGGTCTTAACACTACGCAAGCCCGTAAAACTCCCCGCACGCCACATGCGCCCGGACCCACAATTTAGCCGCCAGTTTCAAAGCCACTTCCTCGGCTTTTATAACCTATGCGAGGCCTGACCTTGGAGAGAAACTGAACGTAGCGTCTGTTTCTTCCTCCTCTCCCCCTCTTTGGACCAGGTCTTCTCCAACAGACGTTCGTGGCACTCGTGCCAAGAGTTTGGGCAATGCAGGAGCAGCCGTGTGGCGCCTTGTGCAAAAGTGAGACCGACTCATTACCAAGGGCAAACCGCAGTGGTCATGAATAATGAATGGCCGACGGCGAAAAAGGGGATACGTCGACGATGGAAAACCGTGGACGGGGATTTGTAGGGGATATCCCTTCTCCCCCCTTCCCCCGAGCTTCCCAAATTCACTGTCGTCGATAGAAATGTGTATGGAAAGTCGGTGAGGCGAAGCTTGCCCTTGAAAAGACACCACGACTGGGTCTGTTGCCCGAGTGGCGAGGACCCCCATTTAATTCTGTGATTGAATATGGGTGACGTGCCATTCATCTCGCTCGTAACTTAGCAGCTGACGGTACACAAGGAAAAGGGACCGAATCAGGATTGCGCTTCTTGGTTGAGCGGCTGCGGGTGAGGAGGTAACCCGAGACCGGCCCTTACATGGAACGGGCATACACGCACGGATGAAGCCCTTATCTACATCTATGTATTCGAGAAGAAAGAAAAAGGCGCAATTCAACAACAACTCACACCTCTTTCTTTAAATCCGTGTTGTGCGAGCGGTATTTTATCACTGGCGACTGAATTGTTTTGCAACGCTACTCGAGTTATGCAAATAAGGTGTAAATTAAGAGGGAAATAAAAACACTCTTGGTGAACATTTAGGTCGTTAAGAGAAAAGCAAAATTCACCACTCTAATGGATATCACAAATCTGCTCTGGAACCCAATGCCCATTTCAGATAGGCACTCCCTTCAAACACAGTGGAGATGAAGAAGGCCTAGCAGAGAGATTAGAGCTAAGCTTTCGACTGAAGTTGCATCTAACGTATAAATCTTTTTTTGTGTTTTCGACTTTTTTCTAAATGTAATTTTTTCTTTTTCCATTTTTTTTCGACTACTTAGCTAATTTTTTTTCTTTTATTGTCAGCATCCACTAGATTGCTAATTTCCTCACCCAGTTAATGGTAACCGTGGTGTGATGCAGTAGGAATTCTTTTTGCCGAGTTGGGTTCCAGCCAATTTTGATAAGTCAAAGAACCAGTCATGTGGCAAAGCCTCTTTATCAAGGCTCCCCATCAGATTCATGCAGATTGTTGATACGATTCCATTTCCTGTTCCAAACGCCGGATGGAGAACAAGGACCGTTCTTTCATTTCGTTCGCACTATGAGGCGGTGCTGATTGATTTTGCTGTGCAATCGAGAAAGCGAAGGAATTCGTTCAATTTTTTTTTTCTTTTTTGGGTGGAGCAAAAAGATGAGATTGATGAATTTTCTTTCTTCTTTTTTAATTTTCGTTGTTTATTTGATTTGGTTTTATGGGATAATCAATCCATAACAGAACGGTGTAATTAGTGTTCTCGCGTGGAAAGTTGTTAAACACGGATTAATAGGCGTGTTGTAAAGTTGTTTTGTGACGGCCATTATAGTCAAACGTTGCAAACTTTATTTTTTAAAAACAACGTGTCGGAATTTTTCACAGCAAATTTCTCTTTTTTTTTTTTTTTTTCGTTAACAAATTTTGTGATTGAAAAAGCAAATCGCAAAACAGGGTTACCGCTGAGATGTTTGTTTATTTTTATTTTTATTAGGTACTTTGTGAGTCTTAGTAATAATTACTATTCAATTTACTATTAAAGTTGCAGCAACTATGTTATAATCAACGCTTACGTTATAGTTTATGAAGTGGTGTAACATGTTTATTGTCTGTTAGTCGCAATGGGCACGAGTTATGGGCCTCTTTCCAAATAAATTCCCTCGCTATTTATGAATTCAAGCAGCGTGTCCAGACTCGAAAATTCGACCTATGTAGCTAATTAATTAAGCGAACGTTTTGTCGACATGCTTTGCTCAACCACAAATCTAAGAACATCGAGCCTCAGCACACTCGACCAAGGCTTAAGACTGACGCTTCAAATAAAACAGCGTAAGCTGAGTCCAAATGAATCTTAATGTTTATTCTCTCACGAGCCAAGATAGATGAAACGGGAAAGATTACGCAACACTTCCCCAGTCCCACTTGTGCAAAAATAATTCGCTGCGCGGAGTAATTGAAAAATCATGCTCCCGCTGATTACCGTATATTCAAACACTCAACACTGGTTGGGTAGAAAATTTAAGCACGACTTGTATTTTTCTCAAGTTCACCATGCTATCGACACGTACCAACTCCCGCTGCGTTCTTTTCTTTTCTTTTCTTTTCGTTTACCCTCTTTTTCTTTTTCTTTTTTTGAGGTCTCTCGAGGGTTGGAAAAAAAATTATTTTTTTCCTCGCGCGTTTCTTACTGCAGAAGCATTAGAAAATACAACGATTTTTTAATCGCGCAGTCGTGTTGCGCGGCTGGCGGCTCTAATGGTTTGTTTTGACTATTTGAATGCACCGCACTCACTCACTGTTAAAGAGGATATCAGCATCGAATTTTGTTTAAAATTATGCGTTTGCCTTTAGAGTTCAAAAGAGCAACTTAGCAAAATATGAACATGGTTATTAGTGATGTATTATAGGAATAGAAATCTGTGGTACACTTTTGGAATAAGCAATGTTGGCAGTCTGTTACATTTTATCGGAATAGCTGAGGCCATATTTGCTTAAATTACCGCAACGCCAAGAAAGGGGGAGTCGTTGGATGGATGCGTGGTGGTGAAAAATTTTTCGTTACTGTTTTAACAGCTGCTGGTTTTTTAAAATTTCTTTTAAAAGTCTTTTTTTGGGTGGTGGATGTTTGGCACACTTTTGGTTGGCAAGGCCCGATTACAAAAGTCACGTTGGTTGTTTTTCGAGCGCGACCAAACCAAACCGAAAGGAAAGTAAAATATTTTGTGGGTAAAAAGAAGAGGGTGTCGTGTGATTTTTGCACGTCTTCAATATGCAGGAAGACGTTACGAACAGATAAAAGCGTTGCCTGTCGGTTGTCTTATCGGTCGCCACGCCGTTTCTTCTCTCGCCTCCCGTATCCTTCCCTCGTCACCCCCTTTTCCTTTCCCTTAGGCACTATCTGACTTTTCAAACTCACCAAGGAGGCTTTGTATGCTGGGTAAGCAAGCAACGACACGAGCCTTATGTTCTTATCATGAGACAGAGCGAGAGGCGGTATTTAAGTATCAAGAATGACGTCATCCCCACGTCTCTCACACAAGTGGGTCGATGGCAGTGGCAGCGGCAGAGATGGGAATCCGTGTCGCACTTTCATGAAAAATACATAAAATCCACTTGCAGCGGCCCCCTTCATAAATAAAGTCTGATTAATGCCTCCTTATTGGCCGAGCGGTGGTGACAGAGATGGATGAGTTTTTATTACGGTCGAGAGCGAGTTTGCCTCTACCTCCCCTCTTTCTGTATACCTTCACATACATTATGATGGCCGAGAGAGGCGTGTGTTTGGTAGAAGGACGGATGTTTTTCCGATACAACCGCACATCGACCACCACACTCCAATTTAGTAGCCTCGTAGAGAGAAAGGGAGAGAGGGAGGGAGGAAGGAAGGATGAGAGAAGGCGAGGGAGGGCAATGTCTTGCGGAATCATTGGCAGCGAGAGATATGAAGCTTAACAGTGAAATACGCAAGGAGTTCTATCGATATTTTGTGCGTTGTCTGGCTTCTCATTGGCTGGTTAGCACGTATCGTCGTTTTCCGTTTTTCTTTCACGGCTCGCACCGTTTTCCATTTTCTCTGTCGGAACGTCTTTTTGTTAAAACGCAGCCGAGCTTAACAAGAAGCGCGTCGACCGCGTTGATAAGTAATTAATACTCGAGATTGCGCTACCTCGTCGATTTTTTTTTTTGCAGAAAAGCAAAAGCAAAAGGCATGGAAGACCCATCACAGACACGTGGTGCTTGCAGACATGCAGATCTTGCCAATGGGTTGTTGTTGCCTCCATCAATTTCTGTTTAATGTCCGTCTGAACAACACGCCTATCGGTTGTACTACCGCGAAAATAGCAATAGAGAGCATAATTAAAGCTATCAGGATAAACCATAAACATATTTGATAAGGCTGTGATGTGTTCTACACCAAGTAATTGTAATCGACTAATTAAAGTACAGTTTTAGTTGACACTCGACAACAACGAATCAATTTAAAAAAAAAAAAAATTTTTTTTTTCGAGGGTTATTATTTTAACGGTAACTGGTACTTTAAAATTAGAATTAAAAGTGTTGACTCTTTTTTTGCTACGCACTCGTGTTTTGATTATGCGTTGTATTTAATTCCAGTCTCAGGTCATGAACCGTATTGACGTTTATGCGCCTGTGCGTGTCGTGATCTAATTTGCTGACGGTCGTCTGTTTAAGTTCGCAATGTCGAACACAATTTTTTTTCCTCACCGTTAAACACAAAAACATGCAAAAATATTTTCATCTCTTAAAACTTTTTTCTCTGGGGTTAAACCAGCTAAGCGCGTAATTAAGCTTGATTACAAAAACTCGCGTGCGGTTGTTAGTCATTGGCCAATATTTTTCGCGGTAATTTTAATCATTTTTGTTGAGGGCTGCTATAAAACAAAGCGAGACGGGAGACCTCAATGACAAGCTATAGCAGTGGAAACAAGTGAAATTAGTCTAGTGCATTCCCTTAACGCTCATTCTACCATGAAGTATGCAGCTGAGGCCCATCGTGTTGATCCTTTAGGGAGGGGGGCCAATTGCAATTCGCCTTCATTTGAAGCGATCGCCCACAGGAAATTCGGAAAACCATGCAGGCAGGTCCAACGTAAGATAAGCCAATTATGCTTGTATTGCTCCAATCTCTATAATCCCTCTCTGCAGAGAAAGAGAGATGTTTACACGTGTGAGGGGCCTGACTTACTCTCTCCTCCTTGCCATTACACCCAGCCAATCAACGTGAAAGCTATAAGCCAATAAAAGGACAAAATTATGAGCCTAATTGGGAAGCCAAGGAATGGTCTGCAACAGTTATCGAGTGTGGGTGAACGTGTAGTTAAGGTCTCCCACTGTTGCGTCGCGTACTGGATTTTTTTTTGGGCGCAATTGCATTAATAGTGATTGGAGTTAGTGATAGCTATTTTATAATGAGATTATATCGTAATATATATATATATATACCGTGCGGTAACTAATTTATGAGTTGAACCTGCTCCCGTCCGCCGATTTCCTCTTTAAATAGAATAATAACTTTGCCGTGTGTGGGTGCGTGCAATATGGTTGAATGTCTATTATATTTTTTCCACTGTAATTGTTTTCGTGTGATGTTTTCGCATGTTATAAATTTAGTGCCACGCTTTATTGCTTTTCTCAAAGTTTTTCTTTTCTTTTCTTATATCTACAATTGGTGGAGTAACGTAGAAGAATTGGAAAATATTGTGGAAGTCCCTGTCGACGTGTTGGGAAAAGGGAGAGTGAAACAAAAAATGATTAAAAAACAGAAACGAGAAATAAATTGCAGACTTCGTCATTTTTATTTTCTAAATGATATTAAAAAAATATATCTTTTTATGTGTGCGAAAAGACAGAAAAACAGTAATTGATGATTTCCCATTTTGTATCTTCACTCGAGCATTTTCAACTCAACTTTTTCCCCCCTTTTTTTTCCCACTGCATTCCCGATGCAAGTTTCGAACTTAATCACGGGTTCCATGAATTTTTTTCTCATTTCTTTGAATATCCCCCTCCTCCTCCCCTTCCTCTTCGATCGAAGCACGTTCGGTGCTCTGGTGGTGGCAAAACGCGGCGAGAAGACCTCACGCAGACCTTCATCACCGAAGCTTCGCTCCCAGCAGTCTCTTCGGCAGCAGTCTCCTCCCGGGCCAGCATTATTTATGACGCCCAAGATAGGGGCTTCGAGAGCAGCCAGCCAGAGGCGGCCACGAGCCCTCCACTCGATCGATACTGAACCCCGGCTGCCTCGCACACTCCCTCCTCATCCATCGCGGCGAATAGTGGCAGGCGAACCGGTCGCTGTCGCTGTCGCTGGTTTTCTCCTTGCTCCGCTCGCCCGCTGGGAGCAGACAACAAAAGGCGCCGCCCCCATCAGAACAATTGGCATGAGAGGGATGCACTCTGCTTGCCTATATCATAAAAAAATTAGCTTGACGATGATAGCCAATCCTTGCGCATCCAGGAATAACAAGTGGCGCGGAGCTAAAAGCGGCGTGGCTGGGAAAAGAAGTTGCAGTTATGGGGCGAAAAAATTATTTGCCAAAGCGGAATAAATAAAAATAAGGGAAGTATTATTTTTCTCGTCTGGAGGAAAGAGTCGAGACAGGATCTGGCGAAGAACACGAGTGATTTGTGTTCTTGGTATTTCTATTTGTTCAGGAAAAAGTGAATCTTATGAAAGGAAGGGGAAAAAAATACGAGGCATGGTGTGCACTATGTTTTGCAATGTCGTCGATCGTGGGTGCAACGAGAGAAGAAAAAAAAAGATGTGGGCACAAAAGAAAATTCTCTTGTTTATTGTGTTCACTCAAAGAGCCAAATATAAATGTAAGTGCGTAGAAAGTTTGTTCTCGAAGAACGTGCTTCACCATAGCAACTAAGAAAAACACAAAGCGAATAAACCCTTTCCTCTCGTTAACGGGTCGGAATTAAATATTTATGCAAGAGATCGCCTCTCGCTTCAGGAAACATCCATAATTGGTGGTGCGCTGTTCAGACGCACCGAAGAGAGGGTAAATGCGAGAGTGCAATTTAACTTGGACCAACGAACAACCCTCTTGTGACGTATCTGCATGCTAAATGCAATTTAATTACATTGCTCACTACAACTACTTCGTTTGAGGTTGTTAGGAATTTCTCGCAAATTTTCCTTCGAACTCTACCTTAAATTCGTATTTTGTAAAGAGTTTAACGAGTATCATCAAGCTCCGTACGTTTATTAACATCCTTTGTAGATTGTAGAAGGTCAATGGTGTAAGTTAATAAATACTAGTAAAAAAGAGCCGTAGTAATGAAAATGCCTCGTGTGATGAAACCTTATAATCAAGTCTTATTTGTAGGAGGAGTGTGATCCAATATAAATTGTAGCTAATTTACGGTTGGAAATAGAGCTATTGAACTTGAACTCTTCGCACGGGGGAGAGAGAGCGCGCGCGAGCACTCGTTTCTGCTTTTATCTCGTAGTTAAAAGCAGTTTAATATCAGTGATAATAGTAACGGTGCCAGCGTGACAAAACCTCGTGATAACTTCATTTGCATACGGATTTGTGTTTTCTTCAATGCACCAACCTTGGGATTCGTAACTGAGAGTCACTGACACCCAGATGCGCGCTGTTTTGTGAATACAAAAAGACATCTGGTTGCTTTTGCTCGCTAGCTTGCTTTTGCTTCTTCGCTGGCCCCCTCAAAAAGCTTCCCTCATTACACGGGCATCAGTGAGAAAGTGGGGTTGGTTGAGTTATATCATTCGCTGTGTGTAACGCGTATTCTTTCCAATTAAGAGTATTCAGACGCGCTGCTAAATGGGAAAATCGGAAGGTATTGTGTTTGGCGAACGAGTTTCCACAACGCTTTTTTTAAAAAATAATTTCAAAGTCTGAATTTTTACTTTTTTTATTCTTTTTTTTTTTGTTATTTAAAAAAGAAAAAAAAATCTATTGTGATAGCGAGTTCTTGCCGTTGATCTCTCCCCGATCATAAATTGTGATCAGATTTTATTTATTATGTCACGTGGTTCGTGTGTGTGTGTGGACTTTACACACAAGCCGTATTATAGAGGTGCAGGTGTGAATTGGCTCAGCATGCTTTCACACCAGGTTTGTACTACTTTTATATAGAAGTTGAAATGTCAGATTATTCCTTCCAAGTGGATTCCTGTAAAGAAATTGGTGAGGATTGCGCTGAGAAGGATGGACCCCCGACCACTGAAGAAGACATTCGAACGATTGTATAAGAGAGTACATTTCAAAGAAAACACGTTGTCATGTCGACTGAAAATGACAGCGAAATGGCGTCCGACTCTAACATTTCTCCTCCCTTCTCTCGCACATAGCATCGACCCTGGTTCACCGTGAGCCTCCCACCTTTCTACACAAGTCTTCCATCATTCACAAACTGTAGGGAACCTTTTATGACTCAGACGTGTGTGAAGTCACTTTCCATCTCTTTTTTTCTCTCTCTCTCTCTCTCACTTTCTCCCTTTTTTAAACACAAAGTATCTTCGTGGGTTGGTCTTTTTCTACAAATGCACACCCACGGTAAACAGTATGAAATATCGAAATTGACAAGGCAACAATTGCGATTGGAAACCACAGAAGAGTAAATAAAATTTTGCTTGCCCGGTTAAACAGAAAAGGGATTGTGTGCGCGGGCAACTCTTTGCCTCTGAGGCAAGAATTCAGGTTTTGAATTCCCCGGGCTCAGCTGTGTCACACACACTATCAAAATTGCAAGAATGATACGGATGGGGAAGGGGGAGAATAGATCTTCGTGGAAAGGGGAAGAAAAAAGGATATTTCAATGTAGTACGCTATTGCAATCTCAAGAGGGGAAATTTCACCATCCTCGCTTCCTATTGGTTGCGGCAGGTTGATGTAAAAAATATCGTGGTGAATTCTATTAGGGAGTAAGTTTTGTAACGGCGGAGTCGTAAATCTACAAGTTTAATAAGTTTTGCATTGAATATTGATGGGTACACGAAAACAATTGCGAGTAAGTGACGTCAGACGAGCGTGAAAATGTGATACGCTTAGGCTAATGAGAATTTTCAACAAATGCGAGCAAGTTTTTCCGTGCCATTAGAAGCTTACTCACAGATGCAAAATTAAATGTTTTGCGACATAACTGCTCGAGGTCGCTCTTGGTATGAAAATGTCGTTGTGTTATATAATAAACATTGAGGAGATTACAAATACGATGCGTGGGGGAAGGAAAACTGATGCTATTTTTATAAATTCGCACGGAAAATAAAATTATAAAATAAAATTAAAGACGAAAACAATTTTTTTTTTCCAATTAAAGCGTAATTACACTTAAAATTATGTAATGGTACAAGTTCTGCCTTGTTTTGAAAGTAGCAAAACATTTTTTTTTCCAGGATGTTTTTATTTTTAGAAAAGAGGAAAAACCGATATTTTAACGCTGAATTATTCGCGAGCGGAAGAAAAGTCGAAAATACTTTTTTGTTTACTTGAGTTAAAAAAAAATATATTCAGCTGTTCACGTTTGTAACGAACTGACTGTCAATACAATATCAAAGTATACATAGATTGAAAAGAAAATCTGACAAGATATAAGTCGTTATTTCTCAAAAATGATCTCTAAGCCGAGAATATCAATCATTTTATTGAAAATGTAGGGCTTAAGCTTCAGACACCCCAAATAAATTTGAGAGTCTTAGGTCATAAGTTAGCGAGGGATTGCACACATCCTATGACAAAGTGCACTGCAGGATAAAAAGCACAATTTTTTTTCTTTTTCTTTTTCTTCTTCTTCTACTTCTTCACGCTCTGCAACGATTTTTGCACTGTACACGTCGGTTGTTTACGAAAGCCGAAAAAGTGGCAGTCGTACTGGCAATTGGTCGGGATGAAAGCTTTAAGGCGTGGACCAACTGACAACACAGGTTTCGCAACTCGTAAAAATTGTAATCTCCATATATTCCATTCTCCGATTTAAGCTTAACTTATTCCACAATCCCAATATCGGTACGATGAAACGGACAAAACCCTCGATATTCCTTCCACCCTCGGAAAATGTGCGTGCAAAATGTCACAGAAATCACTTTTTTCCCTTTCTGATGTTTTATTTTAATTTTTTTTTACGCCTATTGTTATTTCACGGATTAGGAGCTTTGAAAAATGAGAACAACTCTATTTTTTTAAATTTGTGTATACTGGAGTTTTATCGTAGTAAAGCCTTTAGGCCTGGTTATCGATGGGTGGCAGATAAAATAAAAGAAACATTTCACATTCATATATGCAGGAGTGAAGTAGATTGTAGTCGCGTCATTATATTCACCAATGGGCGCCTCTCATTTTATTTCTCTCTCTCTCTCTTTCTATTCAACATTTGCGTGGGAGGGCGGGAGAGATGAGAGGAAAGAGGAGGAGGAGATTTCTTATTATGCGCGTGTGAATTCTGTTGCAAATCAGATCTGTGATTTGAGTTCCGAGAAATTTTTTTTTTTTAAAGTTTTTTTTTGGTGTAAAGGGAGATATTTATTTTGGAAAAAGAGAACAGAAAAAGGAGAAAAATCCTTTGAGAATAAGAATTGAAACTATATTTTTTTTTCTTCGTTTTTTTTTGGGTTGTGGATGATAAAAGTTGATTGTAAAACATTAGGAGTCGAGCAGGTTTTGTTTTAGAATTTATTTACTCGGTTGTAGTGACGGGATGCAAATGGTAAATGTAAATAAGAAAAGTAGATTAAATTCAAAGTTAAGTATAACTTACGGTTAATGTGGTTGGATTTCCGTTTTACATTAACGTGGAAGGCAAAAAGCGAAGAAAAAAATATAAAACGAGAAGTCATCAGGCACGTTCGCTTGAGTGGAAAGGATTTGCTCGAAAAGAGGAAAAAATATATTTTTTTAATTTTTATTTACAAAAAAAAAAAAAAAAATTTTTTTTGTGTATGTGGAAATAATTGCATTTCTTTTTTGTGTGTTTGGCGTTGTGCATTGGCACAAAGCGCGTGTCAGTAGTGCAAATTGCGTTTTAATGAGTCATTTTGAGTGTAGCTTAGGAAGGAAGCAGAAACTCATTTGTTGGAAAACTTTTCTTATCACAAAACCGAAGAAATCTTCACACTGTGTCGCAAAATACGTTCTTTCTTACAAAACAGGATGCGTTGTTTTATAAAATTTTTGAATGACGAGGTGTTTTCCCGCCTGACGCAAATTGTTGTTACAACCCGTAAATACTGTACAACGTCGTCGCTCGACTGATAAGTATTTATCCACAACCAAACGCGCCTTAATATCTAATATATATAAAAGAAGAATAAGAAGAAAAAAAAGTGAAAAGGAAAGAAAAAAAAAAAAAAAAAGAAGAAAAAAATCAAAGTCGTTTAGCGCCCGGAAAAAAAATACGAACTTTTATTCGGTCTTTGGATTTATTTTTTCCCAATATCCAACAGCCTCGTCGTTTTCAAAACAGAGTTTAGAGCTTTTGAGGAATGGAACTTTTCTTCACAAAAGCAAAGTTTTCGGATGAAAAAGAAAAGAGAAAGGCGGAGGGGAAAAAATGGTTACGAGCCGTTAAAGGGAAATGTGGTATCATATCGTGAAAGGGGTTTTGTATTTACAGCTAGCTATTTGTACCGAAGCCTAATACGATAGTTTCCGACGTTGGTTGTGTGAAAACTGTTACGTGGTTTATCACCTCGGTATTATTACCTTTTAGCGTTAAGCAGGTTAACTAATATTTTTTTTTTCCCCTTCAAGTTTTTACTTTTCTTGATTAGAAAAACGGGTTTAAACAAAGAACACCTTTTTAAGTTGGGAAAACGATTAAGAAAAGTTGATAAATTATTTTTTTTTTGGAAAAAGAAAATAAAAATACAATGTGTGTATTGTTCTGGTTTTGACTTCTTTTTTTTTCTGTAGGTGATTGAAATACAGTGGGCGATCTGTTCAACTTTTTTTTTCTTTTTTTTTCGCGTTTTTAGATTTTCTTTTTCTTTCCTGGGTACGTACGTCTGACAGGAAAAGCTGACAGGATATATTTGTTGGTGCGCTTTAATGTAGGAGGGTGGTAGATTCTGTGTCTCGCCCTGTTCCATTTGATCTCTCTCTGCCCAGGCGAAGGAGTGGAGGCTAGATGGGGTCACACGTAACAGGCTTGGGGCAAATGGTGGAACCGACGGCCACGCGAATTAAGGTTTGACCGCTGGGCTTGCAAGAATGATTGCGAGGATAGGTGGTGGTTCGGTAGTGTTCTTTTCTTTTTGCTCAGTGCTCACAAGTAAACCAGAAATACAGGAAACTGCTTTTATTGCTGGCGATATTGAAGAGATACACGGTGTTTGATCAGGGATAGATTTGTTGAAATGAGTGAGAACGCTGTTTTTCCCACTGTAGGACATATAAGACGTAATAAATATTCTCATTTATGTGGTTGTATAAACACGGCGGAACAGTATTGTGATAAGGGAGCAGCTGTTTTAATGCCAGAAGGAGAGCACCATCGCGCAGTCTTTCTTTACATGGTAAATCCAATTAAGATAAAGCTCTAATTGCTGGAGTTATCGAGTTGATTTGTCAGAGAAGTTTCCGTACACGATAATTGTGATTTATAGCGTAATTTTCAGTATGCTCTTGTTTGTTGTTTGATTATGTTTTTCGAAAACAAAATAAAAAATTTAAATCTATGAAAATTAGTTTTTTTTAAACGTTAAAGAAGATAACCTATGTTTGTACGATTTTTGTGCAGAGAAAGTTAAACGGTTGGGTCACGCTGAAGGGTGAATGATTTGGAAGCGTGTTTACTTCGAATAAAATGCGTGAGGCTTAATTATACAGTGTACTTTCGTGGCAAGTTCGTTGCATCATGCATTAGAATCGTAACGTAGAATGGCAAATTTGTTTGCATTAAACATGCGAGTTAAGAAAACTCGAGACTGGCCGACTCGTGAGTATAGAAAACAAGGTCGGCGACGTCGGAGAGTGGACAGTCGGTGTTGTATAGCTGCGGCCTACAATAGGTGGAAATTAGCGGGCTCGTGAAGGTGAGCTGCCTCGTTCGCAGGCGGGATTTCTCACGTGACTCAAGGTGATTTATCGAACGAGCTTCAGCGCCCGCCCCATCCAGCCTCCACGTGAGGCGGGGTGCGGCTAGCAAAAGCACAACCGACCCTCAGCGAGTCATGTCGGGCCGGCAATTCCATCCCCTCGGCTCCATAAATTTGTAATACCTGTTGGAAAACAACCAGGGTCATCGCGCCGACGTAGGGGAATTAGATAATCCTCGATTCGACTTCACTTGACCACGAGTTCGCGTTTTTGAGTAACAGAAAACAAGAATAAAAAAAAATAAAAAAAAGTTCGTCTTTCCCCTCCTCCCAAAGAAAAAAAACATTTATGTAACGGGAAAAAGAGAAATTTATTGGCGACAGAAAACGGAAAATTGAAGAAAATATTTTGGCTGTCGGCTGTCATTTTGTGTATGCAATTTATCTAGTTATGAGAAATGAAGGACCTCTTTAGAGATTTGATCTCACTTTTCTCTTCTCTTTCTTTTTCATCTTGTCTGCTTACAACGTGAGTAGAAATTTACTACACTTGGCACCGTCTGAGCCATTACACGGCAAAGGGGAAGAAACAATGCACTGTTGATACTCCCGGCCAAGTGCAAGCAGCATTAAGCGCTGGGGCACGTACACACATGACTGGCACACTCCATTCCATTCACGTAACACTCAAGGGAATGCTCCATCATTCTGTGCTGTGCTCTCACAACAAGATAACTTTGAAGCATTCTTCTTTTCTATCTGGCGCTCCAATATACAGCAAATAATCAGCCATATCTCACTCCATTAAGCTAACAGTGTCGTAACACTTTCACTTCGCTCTCGTTGGATTAGTGGCGCGCAATTGTGGCTTGTGTGTGTGTTTTTTCTTTTTTTTTTCTCTCTTTCTCTTGCATTGTAGTGCCGTAGTATATTGTTGCGCGAGCACAGGTGTGGTCGTTGTGAGTTTTTCGTTCCGAGAAACGGGGGTATTGGCTTAGCTTTTGAGGAAACCCAGCTGCACGTTTCGGAGCACGATGGTTTCCAAAGTGAATTCCGATGCTCATTGAATTCTTTTGTCAATTGGGGTTTTTGGAGAGTGAAAATTGATAATCCAAAAGGGGGTAACCGGTACAAATAAAATGGCGTTGGGGTTGGAGTTGGGCTTAATTCGTCCGTCAGATCGGATTTAAGTTTTATGACGTAGTATTCGGATATGTTGTATAAAAATATCAATGAATAATGCAGCTTTAATTTGAAGATTGCATGTCGGCTCGTGATAAATGTAACAGGCTGTTTACAATTTTTGGGGTATAATAGAGTGCAAATAGATAAAACTGGCTCTACGCCAATTCTTTTGTTTAGGATAGCGAGTAGTGATGAATGTGTTGTTTCCATTTTCTGGACCTTTTTCTTTGAATAATACAAAACAGTAAAAAAAAAAAAAAAAAAAAATCTGCTACGATTTTTTCTTTTATTACTATCATTCAATTTTAGATCACTTAGTGTAACAATTTCGACATAAAAAAAAAAATCCCGATTACTCAGCAACTTTAATTTAAAATGAATAAAAAAAAATTGAAAAAGATAAATTAGACACTTAAAAAAAGTGTAAAAAGAGATTGAAGTGATGGCTAATGAGAATAGCGAGTATTAGAAGGAATAAATTTAACCGTGAAGGCTAGATTTAATTTTAATGGTGAAAAGTAATAAAAGGGCCCTGTTTTTCGACTCTTCACGTCTGGTGGTCCCTCGGAATCATCGATCTTTTGCAGTGTGATTCTTCTTCAAATGCAAGAGGAGACTGCTTGCTCGCTCGGAAGCGAGGCTGCGTAGCTCCCCCTCCCTCCACATTGGCCCTGCTGCTGCATGCAGGCGAACTGAATTGTGTTATTTCCTCCCCCTTCCAACAGAAGCACACTATAACAACTGCTGTTCCTCTTTTTCGTTTTTCTCACGATTTGATTATCAGTCGAAAAGAATTATTGCCAAATGAACCCTTTGTTCCGTCCCACATTTATATGTTTGCTTTTGTAGAGACGAAGCCAAAATTGTTTTCTACGGAAGTGAGGGAAAGATTAAAAATAATGGAATTGCATCTGTTTTTAAAGTTTTTGTTGAAAATTATTATTTTTTGTGTGTGTGTGTGTGCGTGCGTTGGCAATTAACAAGTTGCCTTTTGTGAAAATTGCGTGTAGTTTTGGTTTAAGTGAGTGAGAGTGAAAGGAGAGGGAGAGAAAAAAAAAGAGCGAAACAGGTTAGGGAGTAAAGATTTATTCCAAATTGGAAGGAAGTTTCCCTAAACTCATTTCCCTCAAGACCGCCGCTGGCATGCGATGGTTTTTGGTTGGTCAAGTGAAGATGGGTATTTGGAGAGTTCAATTGCGCCGTGCAAGAAGTGACAGATTCCCCTAATATCCCCTCACCCAACCTTGGCGCGCTCTCCCTCTTTTTTCTCTGCAGGGAGTCGCTTTCTCTTTTCTTTTTGAGAAGGAGAATTTTCCCCTATTACGACTTTTGCGCTAACCACCCTCCACCAATAAACTATTCAACCTTGTCCTTGAAATACTTTTCGAGGACAGACACAGTGACACACACACCTCTAACCCTGTAAAGACAATTAGAACGGTCGAGTGAAGGATGACCCAACTGAGGGACCACGCCATAAACGGCCATCCATTTCTCTTTTCTCCTTTTTTTTTTGTCTTTTTTGGTGTGGCAGTGCTAAACAACAACAGAAACTGCCTCCTCTTTCACTCTCGGTGGAGCTCAGTGGCCGTGAAATCTGCAAGGGAAAGCAATGTCCCCTCCTGGGTCGCTCTCTTAAATACCTCTGAAAGAGAAAGTGAGGAGGAAAACGTCTTTCCATTTAGTTTACCCTGTTGTATAATACAAGCATTGATTTTTACTGTAGGAGCTTGCTTATATGCTTGTCCCACAGCAGTTGATATCAAGATGTGCGATGCTGAGCGAATTACACCGGCGTGTAAGGGGTAAAAATAGTTAACGTTCACCCTTTTATGACGCGGAACGAATCTAATTTGGAATGCATGAAAGGCGATTGCAACTTCTTTTGGGATGATAAAAAGAGCGAGATGAAATGGAATCGAAAACAAAATTTGCACGCGTCGTTGTTGTTGTCGTTTGTGTAGTTTGTTTATCTATCTGGAAAGTCTCACTCGATGCGGAATTAAACGAGTGATTTGTGCGTTCACCTGCGATGACCACGTTCACCTTTATGCAGGCGCGTGATTTTCTAATTTATATTCTCCTAAACGATAATTTTGCTAATAAATTGGAATGAAAATTAAATTAGAGTGTCTATACTCGACCGTATCTTTCCTGCCGTAGTTGTTGTAGCGCGAGTTTAATTAAAGCAGCGTTTTCTTCGGTTAGTGGCAAAAGAAATCTTTATGTTGTAGGTCTTTCTTTTTGATGGGGTCAATGGGGCATTTATCATTCTGGGTGTGTTAGACGAGCAAATTATTATAATGATGGCAATATCATAAACAAAACGCTTTCTTATCGCTCCAGCCAGATAAAGACACCGGTTTTTCCTCGTGTCATTTCTAAACTGATAAAGCTGAGGCCAGATTAAACCTCTTCTATTACTGCACCGTCCTTGTTGATTGACTCTCTCTTATCTGTCTCCAAAGGATTGAACGCCAGGTCGCCTACCATACCACCACCACCGTTCGCAATTACTCGCGATTCTCGCGCGCGCGCGAGCGCGTACACCCACCCACAAGTTGCTCGTGGCGATGGATGGGCGAATAGGAAATTAGGCGGCCGTGAGAGCGTGCGCGAGACCTTTCTTGCATGGCGCGCGGCAATTGGCGGCTGCCTGCGGCTGTCACAGCCACTCGGCGCTAGGCTCCACATTCCAGTGGGGATCGCACAATAGCAAAGTCCCCCAGCTGAGGCCACGGCAGGGCGATTGCAGCGGCCACTGGCCCGCCAGCCCCCGGCACAATGGCTGTATTGTCAGTCCCTCCCTGTAGAGGGTGGGGTAACAGCCAACAAGCAAGAAGCAAGAATGACAAGTATGAATCTCTTCCCACACCTGCTCTTCTCCGCTTCTCCGGCTAGTGAAATATTTTCTAGTGTCAGACTGCGCCCGTTTCTCTTGCATTAAAATTAAAACTAATTAGTAAAGATTTTTATAATGTATTAAAAAATTCACTCGCGGCCCACGCTTAATGGCGCGCGAGTCAAATTGCAGATTCTCCTCTTTTTTTGAGCAATGGTCTCGACGGTGTCGTTCCTTAGCTAACAAAATCTGACACATTATATTTGATGGAAAGCACTAAAACATCACACATAGACGTAAGGGAAAAAATGAGATTCGCAATGAGGAAGCGAGTGAAGAAACGAGTCCTTTTTTATATTTTTTTTTTCTTCTTCTCCTTTTTGCTTCCGTTTAAAGTGAAGATTAATAAAATTATTTTTTTTCTTTCTCATTCTTTCTTGTTTTTTTTTTTTTTGTACCTCGACCTTATCCAAAGAAAAAAAAATTCCCACGAAAGCGTGTTAATGAGAAAACGCGAAGAAAATTTCACTTTTTTATCACTAAAAATAAAAAATCGTGTAATGCGTTGTACCATCAAAAAATATAATTCGAGAATAAATGAAAATTTCCTAAATTCTCTTTGTCCCGACAATACTGTATTTCTTGTTTACAAACACAAATTCAATTTTTTTAACATCAATCTTTTTTATCTACATTTTTTTCTCAAAAATTTTCGTTTTAAATAAAAATAAAAATAAATTCCTTGTCCCCTCCACTCGAAATAGTCTTACGACTAACTCGACGAGGGCGAAGTTTGGGCAACAGTTCATTAAACAAATGGAAACGGTTTCATAAAAACGAACGTGCTCTTTCCTCTCGTAAATGCTTATTCTTCCCAAACTCATAAAATGCATTGCATACGCATATGTTGAAGCGATTTCTCGGCGTGATGTTGGAGGAGAAAATTTAAGTTTACGATTACAATCATGAGCTATTCTTTTACATTAGCAATCAGTAGCTCATAAAAAGGCACGTCTTTCTTAATGAAGAGGCTTTTTAGTGGGCACCCAAATCACCCACTTGGACGCCACTTGTTCCCGCATTTATTTTCGGGTTTGCAAACTCTCAAAAACGCATAACCCGCACCATTTTTAAACCTAACTCCGCGCAACGGTTTTATTACGTCATCCGACCGTTTTTTGATTTATTCAAAATTTTTACTTGAAATTTATATTTTTTTTAGTTTAATATAATTTTAAAAATTGTAAGGTGAATTAATATGTAAAGTTTTAAGGAGAATTTATTTCGACTAGACGTGACGTAACGGAAGCGCCGCTGTTGTTTGTTACATCGTCGTGACATCATCGTCGTAATGGCGGATTTAAAAGCTCGGCCGCGTGTTTAAAACGTACGTAAAACCATTTTTATTTTTATTTCATTCACCATTTCGAGTTTAACGGTTTTTTAAATGGCGTACACAGTCATTGATCGCATAAAGTGTTTAATTACACGAACGGCTGTTTTTTTCTCTCCTCCAATTTTTTAAAACGAGATTCATAAAAATCCACGTTGTACGATAAATAACCCTAACGTGTTTTCAAATATGTTAATAAACATCGGCGACATTAAATAAATA
>JAQIWS010000230.1:0-33596 GCA_034696085.1 Stigmatogaster subterranea | reverse complement strand
ATATTAACGATGATTTACTTTCACAAACTACACGAAAATTTTACGTTTTCCAAACTCAAACCCAATTTTACGTACTAAAAATTCTACAGGTAAAAATCGTCTAACCGTCGTTCCGTCTTAAACTTCGATACCTGTGTGACTATAATTAACCCCAGATCGAATTGATTTTACATTTTAACGACGATTTACTTCTACAAACTGCGCAGAAATATCAACACAACACCACCTACAGCTAATTCTAGGTGGCAACATATTACCAGATACCAGTACTAATAATCCCATCGCCAATCCGCTAAAAATCTTTGCACGCACGAAAATAGCCATAGCAACGGATCAAATTGATTTTACATTTAAACCCAAAATTCATCTGCATCAATCGCAGACAAGATTCTCCAAAACTAAAACCTAACCCAAAAAATCCAAATATCGAAATACTCCACGTAGGCAAAATTTTCCAC
Source organism: Stigmatogaster subterranea (assembly GCA_034696085.1). Taxonomy (NCBI): domain Eukaryota; kingdom Metazoa; phylum Arthropoda; class Chilopoda; order Geophilomorpha; family Himantariidae; genus Stigmatogaster; species Stigmatogaster subterranea. The sequence goes on along the minus strand of JAQIWS010000230.1, from coordinate 33,138 downwards.
GTGTCAACTAATCAAGCCGCCACTCCAGGTAAAAATTCTCCACAGGTACGAAAATACCTACAAAAAAACATGAACAAAAATAACTTAAAAATTAAAAACAACATCCGCCACACATCAGTTCCACCCTTGATTCCAAATAACCCGTGCCAAAAACCAGTTGGAGAATACTAAATTATCAAAAAATAACAACATCCTCATCAAAACCCACCTCAAAACCTCACACCAAATTCACTTCACCAAAATCCAACCCCACACCAACTCGGAAGCAATCAATAAAAAAATTTAAAAAAACTCAACACCCCACAAAATATTATTACTACCGTCGATTATCGTAAATAATAAACTCTCTACAACGACCGAACCACCGGACTCGCTTCGAGTTAGTCACCTCACATTCAACCTTCGGGGATGTAGTCCTAGGCTACGCACCTACACTACTCACTCCAAACTTAAAACCAAAAGCCGTGCTCAAAATATTAAACGTACAAATTTTCTACGTCGTCGATCGCCTCCAGACACGGGACTATAAAATCATCTAATTTACGGTCGATGTTGTTCTATCAGCTGCTTTACAACCGACACGCAAATGTTAAAATTCTTTCGCGACACTCGAATATTGTTACAACGCCGAGGCTGATTTTTCAAAAATAAACTCGTGGTAATGACTCGGTAAGTGGATGTACTTTACACGAGGCAACTCTGGTTCCATAATCAAGAAGTAAAGTCATCGTCCCTAACATAAATAATCCCAACCTACTCTACGCCAATGGCGCGCCATATTTTTTTGTTTACACATGGCGGCGTTATAAAATCGTCATATTATTGCAGTACTTTACTCGTTACTACGTATACGTCCCTACTAAAACACAACTCGGTTTTGTACCCCAACAACAAAAATACCGCCATAACTTCTCCATTTTTCTTCTTATTTTCCGTTTTTTCCTCTCTTCTTCCTTCACCATTTCTTTCCTACAACGAGTTAACACACAAGAAAATAAAATCCTCAACTTAAGAAAACTCACGAAAAACTCTCTTAAGAAAAAGAGAAAAAAAAAAGAAAGAAATAATATATATATATTCACGCGAAATTCGTACCCAACTCTCGATGCACCTCTCCAACCAAATTCCACGAAATCGCGGGGTCGTCAGAATTACGCCCTCACACTCACACCACACACACACACACACACACACACCACACACACACACGAAACTTCTCCCTCTGCATGCATATTAGATGCACTTTTTTGCCAAGATGATGATGATGACATGTAGGAAAAAAAAGTTCCTAACAGAGATAGCAAAGATGACTTTCGCTACAAGAACATTGGTTTCTGCCTATACCAAAATGTATTACAATGCTACAACACGAGGTATAATGGCGAGTCACATGCAACCCAAGGCAATAAGACCAACTATATTGTGTGTCGCAGGTGACCCCTTATACAACCTGCGAGCTAATGTCTTCCCCTCATCTCTCCTCCCTTTCTCTCTACGTAAACTAGAGCAGTTTACAACCCAGGCTCTAAAAAAAGAAATGTGCCTATCACCCATACTTTGCCTTCAGAAAGCCTCCTTTATCTGTCCCACCATCAGGATAGGGACGAGGAGTTCAATTCTGCTACAATTAAAGACAAGTGTAAGAATAGCCCTGGCCACTGCCCAAAGCCACTGACCTCAACTACACAAGGCAGCCGCGACACAATTTTTTGGGGAAAAGGAAGGAAAAAAACCTCCAACATTTATACTCGAATTTTATCCTCGTGGTTGTCAAAAAAAATTTTTTTTTGCTAGTAGAAAATTTTTCAGTTATTTAATTATACAAAAAAAATATTTGGGATTTTTGTTGAATTTCGCAAGGTTGGTTGTGAAGGTTACAAAAAAAAATTATATAATAAGGTGTTTAAAGAATAAAAATTGCGAATCGTCGTTTTTGACATATTGCAGCTTTCGTTTTTTGTTGTTGTTGCTGTTGCAACATTTGCAGGTGTAATAAAACCCACGAAGTGTCAAATTCCCTTTCTGAATATCGAGAAAAATAAACACACAAAAAAAAAAAAGAAAAAAAAAATTTCTTTTTAAACTGCGTCATTTTTATTTTCCTCGTTTCCTCTTTCGAAAACCCACATTTTCCTCCGAAAAAAAATAAAACACTCGACCCCGATTTCTCTCCATTTCTGACGATCACAATTTAAATGCCCTTTGTTTAATGATGTAAAATAATCGAGTGGGATACGTGTGTATGATAGAGTTTATGGCGGCGAGATACGATCCGCTCGATATAAACACATCGATGAAATTTCACGACTGTCTTCGAAAAGGCCACAGCTGACTCCAAATCTCCGATCTCACCTCCACCTCTACAAATCAATTATTCTAATCTAACCCGGGCTTTTCGATCCTAAGACACAACCGAGAACAAACATCTCGACTCAAATGCGAACGTTGGCAAAAACAAAAAAAAAACAAAAAAAAAATGGTGCTTCGTTCGCCTCCCATTTCGGTTCTACCGCAATGCCGTTGAAAATCCAACATGGCGCCCGCTCAGCCCGCCTTCCTCATTGCAAAACAACGACGGTAAATTTTCTCCATTTACATTTCTCCTCCACACATTGGCGATCGGTTAACGTCGTTACAGGCACGTCCGTGAGCTCATTTGTGCTCTTAAATATTTTTCTCGATCGTACTTTTCGTTACGAGCGAGCTACCTAGAGTGTATTCGGAGGTAATTTCTTGTCATTTTAGTTTTGAATGATGGAGACACGCACAGGATGAGAACAAAGAGTGGGGAAGTTGATAAGGAGAGAAAATATGGATATAAAATCTTACACCCGAGGTTGGTAGACAAATTTGGACAAATCCCGCTTTTTTCTCCTCTCTCTCTCGCTTTTTCTCTTCCCCCCGCAACTTGCTTTTGTTTGCTGTTTTATTATTCAGCTGAGAGCATTCCCTAATAACTGTTGCTTCAAACAAGTTCACCGAATTGAAAAAAAAAAAAGAACAAAAAAAAAATGTAACAAAACAAAACAAAAACAAGGTCAAAAATTTACCTCATAAAAAAAAAAAAAAGATAAAAGAAGTTTAAAAAATAGTGTGAACCCCACCAAAAAAAAGTTTCTAAAAATTAGATAAAAATTTTTCATTCTCCACAGATACACATGTGCGGCGTTTACGAGGGAAGGTTGTTATTAACGTGCAATTTATTTTATTCTCCAGCCACGTTGAATATTAATTGATAAATAACGGTACCGTTGTAACCACAAATTTTTTTCTTTTAATCCGTTACTAGAACCGAAAAATTTCCTTTTTCTGTAGGCATCTAGGAAAATTACATCATCAAATTAACGCTTCATGTCCAGTTTCCATTTAAATGAGCTGCTGCCACTAATGATGTCAATATTCGTGCACATTTCCGCGTGGCCAACTAAATAGTTACGCCGATAAAATCGTACGTATCAGCTGTGTTCGGTTCTATATTCGTAATAACATCATTTAGCGAAATCTCGTGGAAAGCTCAATCCATCATCTTAACAAATCCCGAAAACTGTCAATAACGGACTCTGCTCTTTAAAGGGGTCGTGTCGTGTCGCCTCCGCTTTACTCTACCCTCCTGACCGCAGAAGTAGCCATTCTCTCTTTTCTCTTTTTTCGTCTCCAAAACGCCCGACTCCTCATTATACACGCATGCACTATCTAGAGTTATAAACATGGCAATTTGCATACCAATCAGTCCCCGTAGTTAAGCTTGTCAGCGGGGAGTTAGTCTGGAGGCGGGATCGGGGGATCAGTCTACAAGAATGTTTCTCATGCGTGGGCACTGTCGTCGCCCGAGTCAAACATCTTCTAATTTCACGGCGCCACTCTCATTCGAAAATGCAAGCCACCGTCCGCTGCCATAACACACCAACGACCAAGGAGCGAAGAGAGAAGCGTCGTGGCAAATGGAGCGCACACAATAAGCACGCGCCACACCACGAGCTGCTCCTCTCGCTCGGAAGTAAGGGTGGCCAGCCGGAAATCAAAGGGTGTTTGTTACTCGTGGGCCCCATGCACGTATGCGCCATTGCTGCGGTGCGCGGGGCCCAAAGGAGTGATGGTCATAAAGATAAACAGCCCTAAACATTCTGATGGGGAAGATGCTAAGGTACGAGACAATGCCTATTCATCGTGTCGTACCTTAGCCGACAAACTCCAATGAGAAGGGAGGGGTGTAACTAGCAAGTAACCGACCAGAAATATGAAATCTTTTAACGTCACAAGTGAACGGGTGCACACCGCTCTACACACACACACACACACACACACACATACACACACTCGCGAGAGCTCCTCGACATTAGATATACCTGCAATGCAGATCTCGCGGGAGCACACCCGAAATTTATAACCCCATCTCAATAACTTTTTTTTTTTTCTTTCTTTCCCTTTTGCTTCTAAACTTGTCTTCATCTCTTCCACGGACAAGAGAAATTGTTACCGTACATTTTTCAAAAACAGTTTGCTTTATGCGACTTCACTGCCAGAATTGCATCGTGCCCATGCCACGAGGGACATCGCTCCCTGATCTAAATCAATGACACATTTAAACTTTTCTTCCCCCTTTTAGCTCAAAAACAGTCTGTTGCAACCTACTCACTATTCACTCTTCCGGAATAAACGCTTTCTCTCTCAATATCTCTTTTTTCCTGTTTTTTTTAAATTCTTTTTTAGTTTTAACCTTCACTCGCACAGCTAAATAAAATTGAAAAATTCGAAAATAATTGTGACCCGACTAATTTACTCTATAATTAACCATCGCTTAATTGCTTAAAATTTTGCAGCACACTAGAGGAAAATTGGTTCGCACTTAGTCCGATATATCATTTTTTTTTCTCATTCCCTTTTTCCCTTTCCCACTCTTCGCTTCCACTTCTCTTTTATATATTTTTACAGGGCGCCATGCGGGCACGATTTCGAGCCAATTCAGCTGTCTTTGCGAAATGGCTCATTCGGCTAGCGACTGGGCTTTTCTTTAATGTTAGCGAGTGTTGCTTTGGCTGGAATATTTTACTGACTACACACTTCTGGCCTGGCACCACGTATAGAAGATCCTTATTTGGCTCATAGTTGTTTTCTTTCTTTCTTTTTTTTTCTTTATCTATTTTTTTTCTTCTTCATTCTCCGCGTTTTTTCTTTCCCCCTTTTTCAATGCCGTCGTTATCCTATCTCACATTTTCGTGTTAAACGTGTTTTACGTGCGTTGGCGGTGTGTAATTAATGATGGCGTCCGTTTTTAAACAACATCCTTTGTTTTTTATTTTTTTCTGCTTCCTTCAAATTATTTTTATTTTTATTTTTATTTTTTTTATTTTTTTTAAGAAAAGGACACCCGGCAAATTATATTTCTTCCTCGACCTTAGCGAAAACCCTGGAATGACTCCTTGATCAGTCATTCATCTACCCTACCTCCCTCCATCCATCCATCCATCCATCATGAGTCGGGTAATATATGCTCAGAATGCTAAGTAATGCGGGGAAAATGCCACAATTCGCAAACCCACTTTTCCCTCCCTCCCACGGCCCAATAGACAAGAAGCTGCTTGGACACCAGCGCCACCCGCGGGTAAGAAACGAGATGATTGGGCAAAGGGTTGGAGTTCCCCCGTCTTTGCCGCTAGGTGGCGACGACGTCTATTTCAGCATTTTTAGCTAATGAGCGCTGCAAGGATAAATCCCAACTTCTCGTTTTGCGCTAACTAACGATATCTGAATTTTACAGCCCTCCTGTGTCCTAATGTAATAAGAAGATTTCGCACCCTCACTCAAACACACGAGCGAGACAGAAGAGAGGGAAAACGCGGGAGAGCGAGAAATAAAGAAAGAAGAAACCCCTGAACGAGTAGTTGGGCTGGTGGAGGAATAGAAGAGAAGAGAAGAGAAGAGAACGAGTAACAAGTAAAGGTTTCGCAAGCGTGGAGGCGGCTTTGGCTTATAATTGGATGGAATAAATAACAAGATAACTGAGTAGAGGAGCCGCGCGAGCAAAAGAAGGGAAGCTTCTCATTTTAGTTATCGTCAGAGGAGTGCACCGAGCACTTTCCCCCACCAGCAACTCGCGGCATAATGAAGTCATTCGCGTTGAAGCCAGTCGCCTGTGCACAACACCCAGTTTTGATGTTGCTATTTGGTGGGAAAAGCAACGCGCACAACCAACTCTTTACTCTTCTTTTTCCATCCCCCCGCTCCCTCTCCTTCTCCTTCTCCTCCTCTCCACCTTACATCGCCTCTTTCTCTCTATCTATCTATCTCTCTCGCGCTGAATTTTGTAGGAAATAACTTCATTAAGAATTCCAGGTGCAGCCGAAGCGAGGAGTCTTGTGTTAGCGCGGCGCGCCAACCACTCGGAGGCGCGGAGCAACAATTGCAAATTGCAGTCCATCTGATGGATATACAGAATCACATCACTGCACACGAAGATTGCCGCCGCACAACCGACGATACAACTAGTGGCAAATGGAAACTCGCATGCAGAGAATTTTAAATACGACTCATGAGAAAATAAAAATTTTTAACTTTTCCTATAAAAAGCTCTTTCGTCGTATATTTTCTAAACCCATCCGCAGCAAACTTAATTTTCGCTACGTAAACCGTCGACAATTAAACTTCACAATTAATACCGACTAACTTCGTAAAGATGTCTTGAGAGTTTGCATTAATAACAAGCGCAATAAACAAACTCACTTCTTAATTTACAGCCGACGCGAACCAACGACCAATGAGTTGCCTCCTTTCTCCCGTTAATTAATTTATCTTTAACGTTAAGACACCGGCGTACACACGATTCCACTCTACGTGTTAACTCGCCTTTATCGTCTTAATATACAACAAATTTATAAAATATTATAAAATCATTGAACAACGGCTAATACCAACTAATTTATTACACTCTAACTTCCTTTAATCCACTTCGGATAGGCGGAACCTTAAACGTCCACTTTTCTAAGCTCAATCCCGTGAATTTTAATTCTACCTAACCCCCCTACATAATAAACAATAAAAATATAAAAAACATAAAAAATATAAAAAATGTATAAAAATAAAAAAAACGAAGGAAAAAGCAGAAAAAAAATCCGAGAAAAACACAAATGATAGATAACGTGTCCGCAAGCCCCTCATCATAAGTCGTCCTCTAACGTCAGAACCACAAAGCCAAAAAAGAACTCTGGGAATTTAATATGTTGATTCGAAAACATGATTTGCAGACAACAAGGTCAGCCTATCACGAGCCAAGAAAATTGCCCAGGCAAAACGCTAATGCGGGGTTAGTTGGCACCGTTCACCAACAGGGTCGGGCGGGATAAACGCGGAGAAAAACCTTTTCCAGGCGCCGCAATGGGTGTCCAGTGATTTGTGCCTCGCGCTCAACATTAAGTGCGCGGGGTGACTTTTATTCGCACTTTATCGACAGTTGTGTTAATTCTCGCGAGACTAAAAATGACACTCTAACCTAATTTCGCTAATTACTTCCGTCTCTTACACAAGTGAGGTTTAGTAAATTAGCATCCGAGGGAATAAAAGGTGCTCGAAGATGGTGGCCGCAAAGAAAGAAAGAAGAAAAAAAGAAAAAGGGCGGACGTAAGGAAGGACGCGTCGCTATATATCTACAAGTGGTTGCACTCTCGCCTTTAAATCCATGGAAACGGCAATACAAAGGCGAAGAACCGTTTCTCTTCTTCCTTTTTTCCTTTCTCCTCCTTCTTTTTAATGATTTACTTGATTAAAACTCATCATATTCTTACGCTGCGAGGCAAAGAAAAATAGTTCTCTTCAACACCATTTCATTTAGCTACTGCAGTGCCTCTGCGACAGACCAACTAACCAATCAGCTGACAGATTTACCCCTCTCCATCTCTGCCCGCCGCAGACACCCACACAACTCTTAAAAGAATAAAGGGAAAAAATATTCCAAATTTCTTCGTCTGTAAAAACAAACTGCACTGTTGTTAGGAGTTAACTCAATCATTTCAAAAAAACCAAACGGCCTTTCCTTATCTCGCTCGCGGAAACGCGGGCTCGTATTTATCAATCCACGGACGACGATTCGGAAAAATAAAGCGTTCGCAACGAACAAACATCGAATAAAATACTCGGTGACCTCCAACACTCAGGAAGAGCGTATCAATGCAATCACTTAGCATAATAGAGGAACGTGTCACGAGGAAAAGAGAAGCAAGGAGGCGGCAACCAATATAATTTTTATTGGTGTTTCAGCTTTGAAGCAAAATATTTACAGCCGTTTAAACGGAAGGGGCACGTGCACCTATGAAATGTAAAGACGGCCGCGGATTTCCAACGGAGAGGTCACTCGGGCAGTGCAGTCCGCCAAGTCTTCCAATTGATCCGTTTACAGAGCCATTGGGAGAGGAAATTCTCCGCACAAAATGCTCGCTCGCTTCGTGTTAACCATTAAATACCAAAAGGTTACAACCGAATCAAATACGAAACCGACCCCAATATACTCGCAGCTAAATAAAATTCATCACACGTCGGGGGTGCCGCCGAATCAAACGATCCCGACACTCACGCATGTACTGTATATACTACACACAAAGAGTGAACGAGAACGAGAGCGAGAGGAACGCGTTTCAATCGACGAGGAGCTAGAGTGAGATTGCCACCGCCGCTTTAACTACATCGATCACGGGGCTCCACGGTCTCAGCAGTACGAAATATATATAGAGAAGGGGGGGCAACCGATCAAAATACAAGTGCATTCCACCAAAACGGTGGATGTGATGCTCATTACCGCGAATCCCAACGCATAAATTCATATGTCGCTGCGTAAACAAATTCCACGCAAACACTCGCGCGAGATTTACAGCCTACGGGCGCGTTCATTAAAACCAATCAATCGGAAGCGTCAATCACTTTTAATACACCCACAAAAGGACAATTGGCACTCTCTTTTTCCCTCGTAGAACCCAGGGCGTTTTTTCCCCATCGGATGGCCGCTTGATAGAATCATCACCATCGTCGGAATGGCACTCGTAACTCAACCAGTCCACCGATATCTACTCCCGGGGAAGGTGGCACAATTGTTCCTATCACCAAAAAGTGCCCACGTGGATGATCACGCAGTGAACAATCCTATGCGTACGAGGACAAAATCTATGCAGTCGTTCGACTGTGTTCTTACCATCTCCATGGAGTAACATGGAAACTCCATCTCACCGCGCGCGCACAGGGCAAAGCAACATCAAGTTCTCAGAATCTACCGAAGAGGATAATCGATATGGAACTGTGTTATCAGACACCCCGTCGCACTGGAAAAAAAAAAAAAAACTCAATCGTAAATCATAAAAAGATTCCTCTATACATAATGCATCGGGGACAGCTAAGATCCGTATGCACTTTGCCGCTTTTGTGATACCGCCGCAAAGACGTAACTACAAAGCTTAGAGATATCCCCGTGCATTATGGGTCTCGACGACGGGCACTCGATCCAATAAAACTTGTACCCAATCAGACTAACATTTAAAACGACTCGTTGATTGGCTTGCTATAAATTTATAAAACGACAAATTGCAAACTTAAAACTACCAATGACCTCCCACGGAAATCTGCGTAGCACACGCCAAAACAAATTACGCTTTTCCGAGAAAAATAACAGGATTGTTTAATTTCGTTATCTGGCAAACGGATCCTGCAAACATTTACAATCTGCTAAAGTCTGACCGCAATTTAATATAATTTCGCTAATGCTTTAACTATCGAACTGTTTACCATACTGCAAATGTTGCCCGCAGATGATGCTAAGAAAAGAGCTAGCGAGGGAATACAAAAAGAAAACTGGGATATATAGAGAGAGAAAAAGAGATGAAAACAGTGTTCAGAATCAACTAACGCAATAAAGAGTCCAATTTAAGTTCCAGTATAAGATCATTCGAATGACCTCGTAGAATATAATTTTCTCCAAAATTTCATTTGTTCCGGCGAAAACGTGAGTTTGAGCCAAAACTACGAAGATTCGGTTGCAAAATTCCGTGGAAAAGAAAGTGAAGTCAAACAAGCCGCTAAAATCTCATGAGCTGTACAATTTTCACATTTTTATCGCCTTTCTCTCCTTATCCTCTTTACACTAGTGCCTAGTTTAAGACACAGATGGTCCCCGGAAAACGAAGGTCAGCAAATTCGAGTTGAAATTAAGCAGCGGACGTTGGGATGAGTGGGAGAAGGACCTCAGTGCCGTCGTCCGAATGAGACCAGTGGCAACTGGCAGAGAAATCCACCAAATGGCACATTGAAAGCAATTGCAATTCCGGTATGTGTTGTGTCTGGTTGTTGTTGGGTGAGCAACAAACTCAGAACAAACAAGAAGAATGAAACACATCCCTCGTAAAAAAATGAGAAACAAGACCAATAGCTTTTTCTTGAGGGACCCGAAAAAAAATAAAATGAAATAAAACAAGTCCAGCTACAACGTGGGCAATGTAAAACCCACGGTATTACCACCGTCTACACACACGTACTTACAACCGTCGGACAATCCGACACATCTTGAGAAACGACATATTCCACAACCGACATATTCGAAAACTCTCCTCCAAAACACAACAAAACTTTTTCCCTCAATAGAAATAATGTCATAAAATAATACCCAAAAAAATTTTTCTCAAAAGAGAAGAAAAATAATTGGAGCAAAAACTAAGCCTACAAATCGTAAAAAATAAAAAATAAATAAACAGTGTATACTTGTAACAGTGGGGCGGTTCGCCGAACTAACTTAAGGTTATTGGCTTTTGCAGTGCCCTGGCTAGAGGGAAAAAATTTCTGAGCCTTAATTACTTTATGGTGTCAGGCTATCTAAGGGACATCCTGATCTCGTAAGTTTATGCTCCCCTCCTTGCTTTTTCTAGGGCTCAATACCCCTAATATAAAAAGCCGAAGGGAAAGACAAGGTAAAGACGTAAAAAAAGGTCTAAAAAAAAAAAAACTAGGGTACACTAAATTGCCCCAAATTCCGTGGACAAATTTCGGATAGTTGCTCCTTCTTCCTCGCGTGTTTTGGTGTCGTTTCGCCGGTGGGGCCCGTTACGTAGGAACAGAGGCGGCGCTCCGAGCTATCGTTCATTTTGTCTCGAAGCGCCTCAACTACGAAATCCTCTAAAATCCCGATTCTTATTTAATTCACTATCGTAATCTACATAGTGGAAAATATTCGTTCTCATTACACGTTCGGAGCTTAACTCCGTTCTCGCCTTCGAGTCCACCATCATGATCGAAATCACGTGACCTCGAGTCGACGTATAACAAACAACAACAACTAATCCATTGGCCGCCATGCAAGTTGCAAATTTCAAAATGTTTGTATTTTTTTTTTATATATCTCGTTTCATTTCATGTTTTTTTAATTTAAGGATTCACAAGATGCGGGAATGTGTAAACTAGCAATGTTAATCGTCGAATTAAAATTCTTTACCTTACGGGTCTCTCGTCGTTCTATAAGGGGTCAGATTTCACTCCATAATCTTCCGTTACATAAAGGGAGCTGCGAGCCTGTTGCTGCTGGGTAACCCACAAAAAAACAAAAACCACCAACGGGAGGAGGACATCTAATATTCTTTCCACACAAAAAAAAAAAAAAAAGAATAAAATTCAAAAATAATTTTCACGCCTCGCGGATAACAGCAAAAATTTTCTGCAAAAAATTTTCTCCAAAAATTAACAAAAATTTGGTAAAATCACGAAAAATTAACAAAAACTTTAGGTTTAAAAAATGAAAAACAACGCTGCTTCACAAACGACGAGTTCTCGTTTAAACGCTCCTCAAGCTTAGCCTATAAAAAGCCCAGTAAATGCACGTGCCTATCCCTGGCATATACACTGCTCGCAGCTCCAGAAGCGGGTATGGGTACACGATTTAGGGAGGAGGGGGAAAAGCGTAGCCTGCGTTAATGTTCTGTTGGCCAACAGCCGAGGCTCCACAACAGAGAAAGGCGGTTTGAAAAGATAGTCACCTCCAACCAAAAACAAGTCGGTCGTCACACTCTTATAAACATAACGCCACAACCGACACGCATAAAATATCTACTTTTTATATTTATACCCCTGTAAATAAAATAAAATAAAATAAAATGTATCAGCCGGTTTTTCTTCTCACTCAGACATTCTCCCCCAATTCCACAATTCTCGTCATCCTTGAATCGGGCAATGACATTGCCACCCACAAGGCGTTTAAAAAGCGAAACGAGAAAAACCCACACGTCTGATTTACGAATCTATGTTAATGAGGAAGTCTACAAATCTAGAAATCCAAACGAGAAACGAGTTAATCCTAAAATTTTTCCCATTTTTCGATCGATTTTTGCGAATGATGAAAAAATAAATTCTCTTACATAAGTTTCTCTTTTCCTGGTTCTAACATTTTTTTTTCCTGGTACTATTTTTGGCGAGTTTTCTTCTTCCTATTCTCTTGTGGGCTGAGGGCGCCCAGGGCCCGGATTTCTTTGATCAAGCGCGGGATAAGACAAAAGTTAACGAGAGGCCAATCCTGATAGGCCAAAGTGTCATTCAAGCTAGGATGGCATAAAATCAAGATTGCCCATTGAAACAGACCCCGATTGGGGTTTTACACTTACATCCAAAAGGGAGATTTAGGGGGAGGGGGAGGCGAGTTTAAGGCTTTTTCCGTGCGGCAAATAACACCCAACACAGGTATCAGAGTTGAAGGCTAGTTTCGAGTCTTGTCCTTTTTAGTGCTACTATTTTCAGTTCGGATTCTGCGACAACTCAAAAAATATCCACCGCTAGACAAAACATCAATTTGTGCCAACCCGTCGGAGGAATTATTACACGCGAATAATATCTCACGGTTATTTAAGCCTTCTAACAAGCCGAAGAAACCGTCTCCCTCCTTAAATTATTCAAGTAGGTGTCCTTATTTTTAATCTATGCATCTCAAACAACTCAACAGCCGACTCAGATAAATACTTCTTCAACTTTCAATTCCAATCCCGCCGCTAGCAATAAATACAACTACATGTCGCTGATCTTAAAACGTACAACTTTTAATCAGATATCTTCAACGACAGGAAAATAAACATTTTCTTTCTTCATCTTCTTCTTCTACTTCAAAGTACAATGTTCTAAGTATATACATTAAAACTAGACATTAGTCTCAACAAGTTGCTATTTTCATTCCTTTATTTACTTTATGTTGTAATTTTTTCTTTAATACTTAGCTGTACTGTTTAAAATTACGTTGTATAAAATCATATAAAAAATAAAAAAAAACATAGGAAGAGGAAGGACGACGAAAAAAAAAACAAAAAACAAACAATAACATTGTACCTTGAGGGAGAAATTTAAACCTAAAGAGAAGGAGCAAAAGCAGTTGTGTTTATGACGTAGTTCAATTCTCAATTGGTCACATTGCCATTACATTTGTAACACTCTGCGCCATTAAAAATATAAAAAAGAAACATAACTATCTCCATTAGAAGCTTCACATATTAGCAGAACATCGCACTCGCTATATATATACACTACTTATCAACAGGTTTTCGTTCTATTACACGTGAAACAACCAGATACACCAAATCCTCTAATTTCGTCAAGGCTGAACCCCTTTAAGCGGTAATCCACTCAACACCTTCCAATTCCGGCTATCCGTGTGCCTTTTCCATCTGGCGCACGTTTCCCATTCTGACAGATGTCGCTTCGACTATTTTATCATAAATCCTCAAAACTTACGCCAAACTACCCAAAAATACGCTACAGCCAAACGCGGCTGCCGTAAACACAAACATTGCCTTCTAATGACGGATACTCCAGCCTCATTGGTGGACACTTAATCCACGCGTATTAATTACACTTTTGAATAAATTTTATTCGTTACTCTTCGTTACTTTAAATTAAGCGTTAACGAGCCGACATTGAACGATTATTCCTCATCGACTCAATGGGAAAAATTTTTCCGTCAAACCGCAACAGTTGCGATGCGCTCACACGCGAGTCGTAAATCGAAATATCAGTCGCCCGGAATATTTTCTTGATTAATGTTAGTTATATCCATTACTCTCTATAAAATGAGAGTCATCAAAACTTAAATGAATCATCAAATCGGCCTAACGATGCAAAAACTCGATCACAATCCTTTTTTTTTTCGTTAAGAAAACATTCGCTCGTTAATGCGCCGTCAGACCGCACGCGCGCTTGAACCGTTTACATTTAAAACCCTTTATATTTTTTATTTTATTTTTATTTTTATTTTGTTATATATTATATTTATATTGTACAAGTCACACACACAAAAAAAAAGAGAAAATTTTTTCTCCGCAAAAAAAGTTAACGCCACGATAAACCACGTCGAAGAGGCAAAAATCCAAAACAAAATTACAAATCACAAGCTCGCAAACCTCGACTGACAGTTTGATACGAATTCTAAACTGCGTGTAAAATGTGCTCGGCCACATCGTTCGAAATCGTAGTTAACACACGATAATAACGTTCGAGAGCCGTATAAAAGACCCGCGGAATTAAATTTAACTGTTATGATAGTGTGGGGATAAACCGATCCCCGATCCCAGAACGAAGGAAGCCATGACACGTTCCATAATAGCCATTCAGTGTTGTTGTGACCCCATCGCACGACCCCGAACAAAATGTTGCACTTTTACTATCCAATTTGATTTACACAATTTATCTTTTAGTCACTCCTCAAGTATTCACACATTAAAAAAAAATTCTTCTTCAAACGTAAACATCCCAACCCACATACTAACAAATCACAAATCACAAATTCAAAAATCAAAAAACAATCCACCCTTTAAAAATATTAAAAAAAAAACCCAACCAGTCTCGTTTTCCACTCCCTCCGAGCTATCTTGACGCATTACACTTAGAGCATGATCAAATCATTCCGACATTTTGTCGCAAAAGCAAAATGTAATCAAAGCTGCGAAACGACTCGAGCGCCCTTTCTCGTTTCTCAAAACGACGAATCTCATGCGGAAAATATCTCCATTCTTTCGTCAAACCTCTTGATCCTATAATCGAATCGGAGAGGTTTTGTCTTCGTCATACATATGTGGAGGTTTCCATCGATCGCGACGAGCCCTGAGAGTAAAACGGAGAAAACGCAACACGCACTTTCCCTACCCGATCTTAAACCTCATCTACGATGAGTGAAACCGCACTAATAAATACGACTATGTACTTGTATAATGACCGTTTTCTATTTCTCCTTCTTTATCTCTCTCTCTCTCCTTTTTCATAGCTCCTATCACATAGACAAAAAAACAGAGAAATCTGCGCAACGCACGAGGCTAGGTGAACTCCCACGAACGGCCATTGAAAAGGGAGGAGGAAGACGATTACTCGAAGGAGTGACGATTGTAAGGTTCAACCCATCACTTGAGATCCACTATACAGTGGGATCTCGTGACACTTTTATTTCTCTCCGGGTGATGCTCGCAGCCCATCTCGCTCTTTCCCCTCTCACTACTTCTTATATAAACGTTGCAAAGTATTGGACAAACGGAAAGAGAATCTAAATTATTGTACAACCCACTCTCTGCTATTATTCGACACGAAAATAAAAACAATATATTTATATACCAAAAAGGAAGAAATGGGGGAAAATGTAATAATAATAATAATGATAATGATAATGATAAATAAAAATGTGTGGGGCTAAAAGTTAATCGATCGTGAGATCAATCTTTTTTTGTACATGTGTTAAAATGTGAAATAGTTGTACACAACACCTCCACGTGTCAAGGAAAAGTAAAACTATTCCAAGGATTTTTAGTGTGATACAATTCATTAAAAACACCTAAATCCATTTTATCACAAATATACATCGATCGATTAGATTACATCTACTAAACAGCGATTTTAATCGTTCATCTACACGTGAACATAAAAAATTTAAAAAAGGTACTCATCAATTATTTTACTTGCAAAACTAAACACGACGTAAAGTTGAATTACAACCAATTCTTCTTCAACTTTTATTTAAATGAAAATTTTTTAACCACAATGCCCTTATAACTCATTTTATTATTTATTATAACTTCCCAAAAAAAAAAAAATTAAAAAAGGGAAAGAAAATTTTTTTTTTAAAAACGAGGAAGACAAAAATTTTTTTTTTCTTGTTTCTAAAGATTTATTTTTTTATAAATTTTCCACTCGAAAGAATTTTGATTATTATTTATACACTCGAATTCTTTCTCTCGAAAGACGCAAAAAAACCGGTTGGAGGAGCCTGTGTATGAGTTAAAACTGCATGTGTGTCTGTCTGCGAAAACTTGGAACGCGTGATAGGAGCACGTGATTCTCTGACGTAGATTGCACCACAAAGGGGCGTGTCACGAAATGTAGTTTATTACAGCAAAAAAAAAATGAAGTAGCAACTTGGCATGACCAACCAGACGTCAGTGTCCACTCCTTCGTGCTATCAGTCAATTAACTATTTCCACCGCCTAATCCCACGAGATTCTTCACATTCGGAATATAAATTACCCGTCAAACGGTTCGCAAATTAAGGTCGACTCGATAAAACTTGCCGAGTATTGACAAATAATTGCTCTCCGGGCAACAACGTAAACTTCCTTTCATTATGTTGTCCGTCGTAAAACTTTCGCTGACAAATCGAACGCACCTTTCAATCACTTTTCTCCTTTTCCCGCCATTCCATCACGAATTTTTAAACAAATTTATTTATACACTACTTTTCTTGTTTTTCGGCGTTGTTACGTAAAAATTTAAAAAATCCGGCAAACTTTGACTTAAACTCGCATTTATGTGGTAATTTATGAAAGAACACAATTACGCAACCGAGTAAACAAACAATAGCGCTTTGTCTACCTTCTTCTCCTTCCGGCTGACAGCGTTTCAAAAACATTTAAAAATATTTAAAATATAAATCAAACGTTAACGTTAAGATACAAAACCAAACCATAAAATGGAATAAATAACCAACTAAAATAAAATAAAAATAAAAAATCGTGTGCAGGAAGTAGTAAGCTAGTCTATAAAATAAATACAGCAAATAAAATTCTCCCCTCAACACATATAAAAAATTAAATATAAAAAAAGAGGAAAAGAAAGAAAGTGTTGGGGATAGATTCCTCCGCACACCTCGCCACTAATCATCATCCATTCTATATTTTTATTCGTCGTAAAACACTTAATTCCCACTATGTTACAAAAGGTCACTTAATAGCCACTTGAAAATTTAATGTCGGGCGAAATTAAAACGCTTTTCCGGCCGGGCACGTGGTTTAAACGCGAACACAAATACAAATACAGGTTTAACTAACTCTAATTCTGTTTTTTTTTCGAATTGTAAACACTTTTTAAACCCTTACTTTTAACTGTTAATTTCCCACTTCCACAGTTGGCAATTTTTCAACCAACAAAAAACTGTTTAAAAAAATATTAAATAAAAAAAAACTCGTTTATGAAAAACCGTTACAAATTAATCATTTTCCTCGACTAATAAACTTGTAAAACGATTCGCATTCCTCGCTCTTTTTCCTCTTTTTTCTATTAAAAAAAAAAACGGGGTGGGACTTCGTAAGTCTTAAGACCTGCAAAGTAACAAAGACCAATCAAAATTACCGTGCTAACGTCAAGGATTATTACAGCTAACCACATACGAAGAAACCCAGCAGCCAACTAAAAAAACGGTCGGATCTAAAAGTCCTAGTCAAATTACAGGGTCCAGGTAAAAATGAACATGATTTATCCAGTACAAATTTCAGAATTTACACCACGTTTGTACAATAGCCCTAAAAAATAAAAAAAAGGAAAAATATAAGACCACGCCAAAGTTTTGGAAGGAAGAAAAACTTGATTTAGCCTACAGAAAAAGTTAGCAACCCGTCAAATTATTCAACTGCACGAATGGTGTACAAAAAGTTAAATGGTTCAAACATATTTTTAACCCTTTTTCTATTTTATACCTGCTTGCATTTTCGCCGCTTCGTGTGAACAGAATTTTAAACTTGACCCTCGAATAACCTTCTACTGCAGTCCAAAAAATCTTAGGTTCTTTTGCAACAAATTTTCTTGCCCCCTCATTATAATCTAGAATATATATCTCTCTCTTCTTTCTTTATTTTTTTTTGTGCATTTATTCAAAACCAGAACAAAGAAAGTTATAAATTATTCACATTCGAATAACTGAATTTATCTGTTCGCCCTACCATACAACCGCGAAATTTATATAATTTCTATAAGTCATTGATAGACGACGCTCTTAAACTGCACTATTTCATCGTACTGTATAAATCTACGGATTATACCCCATTAATTTCTATTCACGAACGCAAGACGTGGGCGTGGGCTACATTTCTAAGTGTGTAAAACTTATTCAGGACGAAGTTACCACTGGTGATCAACAGGTGGCTGGATGCGACTCGACTCGACTCGACTCGACCGCCGCCATTCGCCAAACTTTTTACCCCACACCAATAATAAAAACCCAAAAAAATTACGTAACGAAATCAACCTTAATCGAAATTACACACAAACTACATCATTAAACTCTCGATTTCGTTAAACTATTTACAACCAAAAACTTTAACTTTAAAACTCAAAGACCCCCCCTTCTTTTAACGCTTCGCGCCTTATCAATCGCTTGCATTCGTTGCCCTCTGAAGGCGTTCAGGCGCAGCAATCATAGCAGCGACCAAAACCGTCCCTACTCCTTCAAAAATATTTTATCTGCACCGCAACTGCAATATCTCTCCTTCGTTACGACCGTTCACCGAAAACTACGTGCACAACTTAAAACAAGCCCCCACCAACCGCCGGCGAAGCCCTTCATTTACATTTCTTGGATACTTTTACTTGACCACGATTTTGACGGAAAGGCAAGTTTCTCCAACTCCAACTCTGACCAAAAATTCTTACAACGTAGCCCTCTCAGTAAAACTCCCACTCACGTCATATTTCACCCTCCAAACATTTCAATCCCGTACCGTTCACCCCTCTCTTACATTCTCGTCACGAACCTACGTAATAAGAAAAAGAGTAAAAAAAATAAAGATGGGGGAGGGAAAAGGAAGAAAAAAAAAAGAAAAGAAAAAAGAACTCCTCGTTGTCATCAAGGGTCTTAAAACACTGTATGATGGATGCGTGAACAGTTCGTAAGGTATCGAGTTTAATGGAGAACTGATATTCTACTAAACTGAATTAAAGCTTGACGCATTGATTAACAACCGGTAATTACGAGTAAGACGATATACAACCGAAGCTAATACGTTGAAATGTAATTTATTTTATTCTTTTTCCCCAATTCGAAGCGTGCACATGCAAAACACACTTTTTCCTTCTATCACCGTGCAATTTCAGCTCAAATTCAATTGTACTAATCACAATTTACTGCACGCGTTACTTTTTAACAGACCAATTTTGCGTAACACCACAGCAGCTGAACAAATATCACGAATTAAAAAAAACTGCAAAAAATAATAACGGTAATCATAATAAACAAACTAAATAACTTTTAAACTCTTTAGTTATTTTAAAACTAAAATTTTTCTATTCAATGATTAGGAATATTGTATACATTACAAAAATTATTCTTAAAACAGCGAGTCAAAAACCTGAACTTTAAATTTTCGATTTTAGTTTCGCGGTTTCTCATTTTTAATCCGTTTAAACTCTAAAGTGTAAAGTACACAAGAAACTCGAGCGAGCAAGGATATTATGTCTCGTTTTTCGTTCACTTTTTTAAAAATAAAAATAAAAGAAAAATTCCTCTTATCCGAAAACAGGGTAAAAAAAAAAAATTAAAAAAAAATTAAAAACGGAAATTAGTTTAAATCGCATTTGTGCGAAGTTGAAAACTCATTTTTAAGATAGCGCAGAAACCATCAGACTAAGCTATCGAGTTTAAAATAAATGTCTCGGAAAAAACTTCAAACTCGTTTTGTACAACTAGTAACATAAAATCAATACCAGTTTAAACACTACACTACCTAAAACTCCTCCCGGATAAAATTCATTGCTTCTTGTTAATTAGAAAACGGTGAGTAAACAAAAGTGGCAGAACCAACTCTTATTTCACTCGCCTCTTAAACAACTTTGCAACAAGGAAAAATCACACCAAGATTTCGTTTCTCTTTCTCTTTTTCTTTCTCTGCTTGTTACCGCAATAACGCCTTCACATTTTAATATACAGTAGCGTTCGCTCAGCACCTTCTACAGCTTTCTATTGTGAATATGTATTAGTAATGGTCAGTTTATATTTACAGCACAAATGTTTTCGCCCCTCATGTATAGATGCAGCGAGTTAAAATGTCGCATTGCGACGGATATGATGATATTGACTCCCCGTGGAATGCGCAGATACAGTGCACACGCGAGCAGATACTAGTGAAAGGGTGAATTCAATCAAATTCTACCTGCACCGAAACAAAACTTAAAGAAAACTTTTACACCGTACAAAGTGCAAAAAGCGCAAAACTGCGCACGATCGTTGCCACCCATTTTACCGTCCGCAATATTCTTGTGGAAATTTCGCCTCGTTTTCGATCTTAAAGCCGCGTGCTTTATAAAACTTGCACGAAAAAATTCGTTACGTCGCACCTAACACAAAAAAGCGGTGTATTAATAACTTAATCGCCCAAATTCTATTTGACGTTTTCCCTTTTCGGGACTAAAAAATTAACCCCGCCCTCTCCGACTAAGATAAAAACGGTTTCGTAATCAAAACCAACACCAAAATTATTAAATATACTGTCAACTCCGTCAACGCAATTTGCGAAAAGCACTTTATAATCTCATTTTTTTTCTCCACCTCTTTTCCCGGATTAAAAACAACAAAAAAAAATTTCCGAATCGGCTCAACGCAGGAAGGAAACTCTGCCAAAAATATTAATTTTTCAAACGTTAGGCGGTTTCCACCAAATTTTTCTCTCACCCGAGCGCACATTTTAAATCTAACCCAACGTGAATCACAACGAATTTCGGTTGTATCTTTCTCAGCAAATTCACAGCCATCAGTCAGTGGCAACGACAGTGCCGGTTGGTGTTTACAACAACGAATAAAATAATCCTTTCACTCCTAATTCGCCCATTTACTCTCTTGCTTTCATTATTCATCGAAAGCTCCGTAATGGAAACTCGAGAGAATGACTGCAACTGAAGACAGACACGAAAAAGCTTTTTCTTCTCTCAGACTAAACACAAACCGACGCTAAAACACAATCCAATTCCACTCAAACTAAAAACTCCGGCCAGATTATATGTTAAACATTTCCAATTCCATTTCCACTTTCCCGCGCACAAACTAAATAAAAATATTTCCGCGCACAAAACTCATTACCCCCCTTTCTACCCAAACGAATAAACAAAACCTAAAAACCAAAAATAAAACAAAAACTAAATAAATCATCAACGTCCATCAAACATTCATACCTCGAACGCGATATCATCGATACAATGTTTCCACAACCGTAACGCCGCAAATAAATCCCTTTATAACACCCGAGCATTCTCCGAGCACCAGTTAGTTTACAACAACTTACTATATCCATATTTTTGAAGCTGTGAAAGTTTTTATGGTCTTTATCTGTTTTCTGTAAAGAACTGCAAACCTTAAGAAAAATGTATATTTTTATTGCACGTATAACCTTCCCGTAATGCTTACTCCTTTATCTAATCGCTCTCATGCTCCCTTTGTTTATATAACGTTACATAAATTACTAAAATACTTGACTGATGGATGGGTAAGTATACACACTGTTGTCACCGCCTAATACATGAAAGTAACCTCATGGCCTATTGTAGGTGGCTAGAAATGTAAACAAAATTTGAGCAAACAAATAATATCTTTTAACAATTAATTACGGTATCCAAATAAAAAAAAAATTAAAAGAAGATGAGAGAAAAAAAAAGTTCAAAACAATGGCTAAGAATAATTTTCATTTCGTGGAACCCAAATCCCTCCCCTTTTTCACCAAATTCAGAAGAAGATGCCACCCCGATCGAAACGTGTGGGACTTGTTGCATCCAAAACTCGACGCTCTTTTTCGATCAATTTGCACACACGTGGGTGACGCGTTTTTGTCGTACTCGTTTTCAAAGTTTTGTTTTTCGAAAACGCGACTTCAAAAAACGCAAAGTGCGATTTTTCAACCCTTTTCTTTTTATCTCGAAGCGGCGGAGCCTGCGCAAGAGGCGCGGAAAATGGGTGGTGCATTGCGTCGCAAACGAAATTTTGCAAACTATCCCACCTACGACCACGTTGCTAAGCGCGATAACACTGCGGACCAACTAAGAAACCAACGACACAAAATAAATTTGAAAATAAAAACAACAACGTCGGTAAAACACGCTTCGCACGCAACGCCATTATAACTATAAAACGCAAAGGCGCAATTGCAGTCGCTGCCTGCGTCTAACACTTTAAACCCATTCTCCAAATCTTAATAAAACAAATTAAATCTCTCTATCGAGTTAAGACATGCAAATGACAGATAGTTGAGACAAATGCTGCGTCTGTTTACCACACTTGGCGGATAAAAAACCGAGGAAAAAAAAGGAGGACGAGGAAAAGAGAGGCTTAAATTAGTCGCAGTTTTCGGTTGGAAATTCTCACCCGAAAAACAAAATTCCAATCTGGGTTGGGCATACGCGAGACAAACGAGACTCGAAATTAGAAATATAAATTTAACCACTTGTGCGGCATTTTAAAATTCTTACAATTTTCTTTTCGACAACGAAATTTAAAACAAACCCGTAACGAAACAAGCGACTTAAAAATACTTCTAACTCAAAACCAAAACAACACAACACAACTCGTGCTCATTCCAAAAATACGCAACATCAAAAGAACAAACGGATTAAATGACAAAGTTGCAAATCCGTACCTTTCAACGACACGACTCGACTCATCCCCGTCACCTTTTTTTAAAGAACACCAAAAACTTATTTCATAATCCGCAACGCGATTAAAATTCAGCTCGGGATAAAATCCAAAAACAACTCGTCGCTCGATGATGCCATTTTAAAAGTAAAGAGCCAAAAACCCATACGCTAACTTGTCTCTCTCTTTAACCCCATTCCAACGTGTTTGGGACTTTGTGACTGTTGGGCTACAAATTAAAAGCTCGAGCCAAAGACATTTATGACTTTACTACGATGTTGATTGAGGGTTACTGCGCTATTTACAATCTCAACCCCTTTTTTTTTTCTTTTTATTCTTCTTTTCGTCCGTCGTTTTCTCAGCACCCTATTCTCCTTTTAACCCTTTACGCGCAAATTCTTCCAATCACGCGCTTAAGTAGTTCCACTTTGGACTCGAGAGCTTTAAACCAGACTAGAGACGAAAGAGTTTGCACGCAGTTTCGTCTTTATAATAACGATCTTTTTCTTCATTTTCTTTTTCTAATTTTCGTCATCTTCAAACACACACACAAAAAAAATCCTTCTTAAAAATAACAACCGAAAACACAAATCACCGCAACGACATGATTCCACTCTTTTCCGGCAACCCATTCTTTCCAGATAATCGTCCATTTTCTTCTGAAAATCTGCCAAAAAACTACAAGAAAATAAAATTCCACTGCATAAAACACAAACCACACTCACATAAAAAAAATTATCCATCAGTCACAGCATAATAAATCCAGTGAGAAAAAAAAATTGCTTGATTAATCAAGAATTTCAAACAACAACTTGCAGGGTAAGAAGCATTACGAAGACTTAGAATCTCCTCACGCTTCTTTGCATCCACAGTATGAAAAGAAAAGAAAAGAAAACAAACACGAGTAAGTTTTTCACTTGAAAAACACGCAAAAAAATTATATATATATATATAATTTTTACAAGTTATACAGCTGCAATTAATAGCGCGTGTAACGTAAGACCCATCTGTAACGTACTTTGTGGTCATGTCCCAGCCCTATAAAAATTTTCTTCAAAATGTTGGACTTCGGATACTCTAGCCTCGAGTCCGATCTCCCTCCCAAATAAAAAAATAAAATCAAAATAGCCCAATTTAAGAGTTTTAAAAAATTTTCCTACTCTTAAAAAACAGTCGGCACTTTTCAATAGAACACGAGACAATTACAAGGACCCCGGTCAAGAGAGAGGGAATTATTTTTATGATTCGAGCGACAAAGTGGTTTTACTGTAAAAATCGCTCTGCGCCATTCATTGTCTCCGTATCATCTCTTGTCCAGAGGCTGTGGTCACATAAGTGGCCAAATTTAACTTTTATGGACATACTGTACACCTCTAAGAGTTTTCTTTTCAAAGCGGGTTTTTTTTGCCGGCGACTACAAACGTTTCAAAACTCGTCCAATTAAACATCTCCACTTTTTATTACTATTACACAAACAATGCTTCTGGTCCAATTTTGCAAAATTGCAAAATTGCAAAATTACAAAATTAAACCCAAAATGTTAACGTCCAAAACTGCTGACAACGAATTTTTTTGGTAAAATTTGTCACTTAAGACAAAACGTCCCGCGTTAGTTTTTTTTTTTTTAGCTTAACGAAAAATTTTTTAAATTTTCTTTTCTCCCTCTGTTTTTTAATCTTTGCAACGACCGCTCAAAAGTTTCAAAATTGACTCTTAAAAACTTTGTACCCAATTCCGTGAAAATTACACGCACCCAATTTATTTTACCAACTCCTAGTCGATTACGTCATCACGTCAGATATATACAACCCTCCATTTCCGTCTTCTCTTTCACACCATTTTTATTTATCAATTTCTTTTTCATTTTTAAAATCTAATCAACCAACACAAAAAATCTCACTTTTCTTATTTTTCTTTTCCAAGAAAAGGCGACGTAGTCGAAGACGAAGACGAAGACTAAGAAAACTCATCACCAAGAAATCAAGACATTGCCCTCCAAGATAAAACCAACTAATTGAACAAAAATTTTCGTTCAATCGAAAAGACTAAAACTTTTTTATCCGGCAAATGGTAGGTTAAAAGTCTTGTAGCGCGATTTCAGTTATCTCATCCTTTAAAACGAGAACCGCATTCTTTCCATTACTTTCCCACCACAAACTTTGAAGTTCTTGAACGAGAATGTAGAATTCTTGAGTGAAGCAATATCCATACCTTCTTCTGACAACTTCATTAATTGCGGTTGCCAAATTTCAATCTATTAAATATTTTTCTACCCAACCTTTTACAAGAATAATTAAACTTTGATTAATCCTCAGGGAACCTCCACTTTTCCTACACTACTAATTGAAGAAAATTATCTAGGGAATTCTATATTAGTCGTTTCACCTTCCCAAAAAAAAAATAATTTAATATTACAAATTTTATTTTTAAAAAAAAAAATTTTTTTTTTTTGGTAAATTAAAGAAACCAAAATGAGGTCAAAAAGATTAAAAATAAAAAAATCTCATCTCGATAAAATCTATTAACCGCCTCAACGTCAATAATTTTTCTAAATTTATCAATTTCACCGGCGTCAGTCTCAACTTCACTATAACGCGAATATCTGCATTCCATTAGATTCGCTGTACAGAGGTTGTTGGCAGCAATGGCGCCGCAACCAGCCATCCCATAATAAGGCAAGTGGGAGGTCCTTCGGAACTATATTTCACTCCGAATAAGGCGGTCGGCTCACTTGACTGGCATCTTACACCGCCTATGCAGTCTCATTGCGGTCACCACCATCGCTCCATACATGGAATTTAAAGCCACGCTGCAGTTTTAGCAAAAATTGCACGCTACCCACCTGCGTCCGCACCTCGTGGTACATGAAAAAAATATTTTTTTCTCATTACTCTTTTTTGTTTTTTGCTAAACTAACCACGAAGAGGAAAAATAGGGGTAGTGGAATGGCGGGAAGGGGGTGGGAGCTGGAGGTCGGAGGAAGGAAAAAGGAAAAAGGAAAAAAATAAGAGAGAAATAACCTCACACGTGCACGTGTACAAGGACCATCAATTTAAACCTTTGCTCCGTAAATCAGCAGTCTAGTCTAGTCTTAGGGCTTAAAGGGATAAAATATATTTTTTGTTTTTCTGGTTTTTTATTTTTAATTTTTATTTTTTTTTTTTTTTAAGTAATTTATTTTTCGAGTCATTTTTCGCACACTAATATTTTGTAAAATATGTGTGGTCAAGAAAAGTAGGGGGGAAAGTGAATAATTGAGGCAATTAGAATTTTTTTAGATGCAGGTGGGAATCCGATTTATCCAAAAAAAAATTTTTTTTTAATGTAATTTATTTATTTGAAATTAAATAAAAAATTTAGAATAATTTATATTTTTATTTTCTCACTCATTTTTCACCTCGTTGCTATTTAATTTAATCACCGTACAAAACTACAAACGCATAATTTTAAAATCCGAAAATCCAACCACGAAAAATTTCAAAAATTTCTATAAAACATCTTAAAAACTAATTCCTCACTAATACCAACTCCCTAACACCATCTTAAAAACCACCACCCCCTCACACACCAAAAAAAAAAAAAAAAACTCAAAAATTAATGTCAAAAAAAAAATTTTCCAACTCACTTAAAAAATCTTAATTCGATTTCCCCCTTTAAAATATTCACCACTTAACTACATAAAAATACGAAGGAAAAAAAAAACCAACTTATATAATTCAACTACACTTTATCCTTAAAGACAACTTTAAAATAGATTAGCACATAGCGTCAATGCGTAGATTGTTTCCACCAGACAAACACGTCCTCTCGCTTGACCTTGTAAGTCTACGTAATAACTCTGTGTCTCAAGTGGAATGCCAAATGATGTGCCATCTTGCCATGTTGATGAGCGCAGTGGGACTGAATCTTAAAATAGGCGGACCTCACATAAACAAATACATTAGCCCATTGGCTTTGAGCTACCCCTCCCTCCTTCCTCCCAACACCGACTCGCAAGAAAATAAACAGGCATCGTCACACGATCCAACAGCGGCTTCTTGTAAACGATTGGTTAAATCGAACAATTATATGCGACACCCTCGTTGTAGTAACGTTATTTCATTACAATGAAATTTCATTTTTTTACCGTAAAAGGAGTGGGGGATAAATTTTAAAGGGAGGGGAAGAAAAAAAATTAAGTGCGACTCATTAGTGCTAATGAGTGAATGAAATTTTAAACTGTGTTAATAATAATTTTTAAACTTTGCCATTTTAACGAGCAGCTATGTAACTAATATTTTTCCTGGAATTTATCGTGTCAAAGAAGACTTTTGTTATTATGTCGGAGGGGTTTCTTTTTAATGCGCAAGTTTTTTGTGGTTTTTTTTTTCTCTTTTTAAGAAAATATTCAACGTCAATTTTTTTTGTGTGTGTTGTTTTGTATTTTATATAATAATTATTATTATTTTTAAACAAAATTTCTATAATACAAAATCGATACCCTCGAAAAATTGAGAAATAAAAAGAAAAAAAGTTTAAAACTCGGTGTTGTTTTCCTCAAAGTCGAAAAATAGTTCCCGCTCTCGGTTAATTTCCACTGTGAGGGGAATGGATTGTAAGGGATCATGCGGTCTTTTGTTTTCGTGCAGGAAGACATTCCCTCCTCATGAACACTAGGAATCAGACAGACATTGGTTTGCAAGACCAACCAACCTTCCATATTTAGAATTTGTCGTCGATCGCTGGCAGCATCCCCCAAAATGGCGGATCGCCCCAAAATGGCGGCGCAATCCTTTCGCAGTGGCGCCTCCTGAATGTCCGCGGCGGAACGTTTCTTTTTTCACCGGGCGCGCGGCGCTCTCGGTCGGGCAAATCTCGAGCCGGCTCGGTGGAACGAGGCTCGCGTCCTTCCTTCCCATTCGCCGGCACTTGAATTACGCACCCATCATCGCTTCGCACCGTCCAATAGGTCTCCAGCTCCTTTTCTCCAGCGCGACAGCGCGGCGGCGGCCGACGGTGGTATTAAGCGAGAAAGAGCGGGCTTCTCCATTAGGCCTTTCTCGTATCCAACAGTTAGGCCTATAATCCGACGACGGCAAAGAGCCCGCGCTCCGGCTCGGCTTCGCTCCTTTCCATCCACGATTTTTCTGACACAGTTATACGATCACGGAAAAGTTAAGCATCGCCCTCCTCCTCCCTTCCTTCCTTTAATCGTGACCGTTACGTAAGACAACGTAACCAAGTTTAATGTCACAATAGCCTCTCAGCCTCGAGCCTGATGCCTCTCAATGGCCTTTTTACTAGCAATAAAAGTGTCACGACTTGCTTTTGGAATCTCACAATAAATTTCATATTAACGAAATATGCCAAACAGCAGCACCCAGTTAGATCCGCTCAACTCAATCCCCCGTCGACTTCAAAAAACTTCACTTTTACTTACTATCATAACCAATCTTTTCCTCGCTTCGACACCATCGCAAAACGCACAACGCAAAACTCTCTTCGCGGGTCAAAAAAGAGAGAAACCAGAAAAAAAAAACTTTACTCGCCTTCTCTCTCTCACATCGAACATTAAATCCTCCTTTTATTCGTTTACCACCCCTAAAACTCTTACCCTTGTCTCCCGCCCTACTCTACCTAAACAAAGACAAGCCTTTTGTGACGATTGCGCGTAGCCTTTCATTCAGCTTAATAGTTTTACGTAAGAAACGCTGCTCTCCCGATTTCTTAGAAGTAGGGTTACACACTCGGGCTTTTCTTAACGCGTTTGTTCCGTAATCCGCTTACCAATTTTTTTTTTTCGCATTCTGCTTAATTTTACGCTCGAAAATCCAACAAGTTGAAAAAGGAGCAACCCAAGCGATGACTGAAAAGCAGGTAAGTAAATTAAAAATCTAACTCTCAACTCCACCCTAAAAAGAAAAAAGGTCAAGGAAAAAAAAAAGGATAACCTTAACCCCGCAAAAAAACTGGATTTGATTCAATTATACATTAATTTTTTTATACAACCAGGAAAAAATATTTCGTGTCAAAGATTTCAAGATTTTTCAAAATTACTCCACGCATTAAACACAAAAACCAACAAAAGGATTAGCTTCTTAATCCTCAACCCGAACTTATCATCTCGTTTTATTTCTATACCAACAAAACGAAAAAAATTTTCCACCTCAATTATTTTAAAGATTTACGAAAAATATCGTGTAGATTTTTCCGCGCGTTCATAACTCAGTATTACTTTTTACCCCAAAAAAAAAAAAATTTCACATGTACTGAATCAAATTCAAAGCGGATCTCGCGACAGCACCGGAATTAAAACCACACTCGTCGTCGATTCGTTTCGACAGGACAGACGCGGCGTTCCACTCATCCTGAGTAACATGCGTCGCGCTTATAACTTTTCATCACACGTAGACACACGTCTCCCGTTGATGGTCATAATCATCAAGGTGTGCGTATGACTGTATGTGTGTGTGTTGATAACTACCCAAACACTAGACAGTTTTTTTTTCCACCGATTTTCGCGAGCCTCGCTTGCATTAAACTGCACGTGATGTCGCCGGTTCGCTCGGCCTCGAGAGAATTTTAAAGCTTAAGCCAATCCAAAGCGCACAACTTTGCGTTTACGGTTATAGTTATAGTTATAGTTACACCGCTTGCTACGAAGAATATAACACGGAAAAAATTACTTCTCCGTAATTGCAATCCGAGCTTTATTCTACGCTCTCTGACACAAAAAGGTCAACAGGTACCGCACGAAACACGAACCGATAATGGATCTAACACTCTCTCCATCCATCCACAACTTGTCTAGAATAACCTATCAACAATTTACCCACCCGATACACACACAAAAAAAACCTCTTTCCTTCTCCGCCAACCAAAACACTCGCAAACACGCACTTCTCCATCTCGCCACAAGAACGCACATCCAGTTATGATAATATAAACATCACATTCTTAAATAGGGTTAGCAAAAAATATGGACATACAGGCCAGCTACAATGTAAAGGGACACAAACAAACCTTGTTCTACATCGGCCAAATAACACAGTCAATGATAACCACCTGTTGTTGTGTTGATCAAAGAGCATTGGGGGTAAGAAACAACTACACGCTAGGATACATCAAAATAGCAGTCAGGAAGTTTATTACTTTAAGAGTAATGTACCAGCCATTTAGGTTAAGGTCATTGATATCTTTTTCTTCAGTACTTTAATTTTTATTTATTATTTCTTATAAATATATTCTTTTTTTCAAAACAAACTCGCTCGATATCAAAACTTAAATTTCGTCATCTTTGTGCTCGGATTTCAAGCAAAAATGATGAACTTTGGTAAAGGGTCAAATTACGCTCGCCTTGATTACCCTTGCCCGGCCTCAGTCGACGTTGGCGGAGAACGCAAAAAAAGAATATACTAAAAAAAGAAGCAAAAAAAAAAAAAATCCGATACGTCTGAAAAAATTACGCTCGGCAATTGCGCAGTTTGGACGATCTCCAAACATGTCTTTTTTTCTCTCTTTCATTCTGGCTTCCAAAGGCGTAAAACTGTCGATTTGTCCGCTCGTTCGGAACCATCGCTAGATAGCTATTGCTCACCTGTTGATTTAAAAAAAAAAAAAAAAAAAAAAAAAAAAAAAAAAATAGACGAACACACACAAACCAGTGACAGTCACTTGGCTGCAAGTGTGGATAGAGAGCGAAGGAGGAGGGGAGTTTGAATTGTCTCAATCTAGTCATTCTACACAGTTTCCCTGCAAACACGATTCAAGTGGAAATCTAGGGCGGAGGGTTGGGCATGCAATTTCACGTCATTTTACAATAGACAAGATTCCTCAACTCCTTCGGGGCGAAATAGAAGTTGGAGAGGGGGTGGTTAGGTTTGTCTTTCAATACCTCTCGCATTTGGCCATGACAATAGATTGAAGGTAAAATAAAAATAAAAATAAAAATAAAAAAATAAAAAAATAAAAAGTTGCAAAGAGAAGTAAAATAAAAAAAATAACAAAAAAAAGGAGAAAAACTGGTAAAAAAAAAAAAAAGGAGAACGCAGACTACCCCTTTATTGGCACACGATAAGATTTTGAAGCTGGGTTCGGTGAAAAGCAGGTTCAGATCGTAAAACTGCGTGTGTGTCGACTCGAACTTGCAGAATTGCAGCTGGTGTTGTAGTAGTAGAGACAGTGAAAAAGTGTTGGGTCGGACAACAGTGAAACTCGGCGCCCACGAGTCCCTTGTAAATATAAGCCAGGGCCCTCAGCACATTTATACGCTCCGAATTAAGCCGGAGCGGGATCTCTGCTTCTCCGCTTCCCTTGACCCGCCGTAGCATTTCGGTAATAACCCCGCTCACAACGGGCTCAGAACTGAATATTTTAAGTGCACTGCCAAAGAGCTTTTTTTTTTTCTTCTTATTTTTTTTTTTCTCGCGTCTGTCGTTTCATGTACGGGATTGATATATTGCTTTTAGAATCCGTCGTTATATCGAAGAATAACGTCCACGAGCACGCGCGAGGTGAAGCCCTCGTGAGACCTCCACACTTCCTGTCATTGTCAACTGTGCCGGCAGGAAATATATATAGGCCTACGTAAATACACTTTGATGGTTCAGGTTTATTGGTCTCGTGGTTGACTTGACGAGAAAAGAAATGTGACCTTAATTTCCGAGCCACCTACTCGGCCTGTGAATTGGAAACAGAAGAAATCTATTCCCTCGAATAAAAAAGAAAAGAAACGAGAGCTCTTCTTCCAATCCTTTCTACTCAACCCCAACCCTCACTATCACGTCTAAATATTCTTAGAAAAGAAAAGACAATCTCCCAATCGTTCGTCGCCCTCTGGTTATCTATATACCCTTTAAAAACAATTTGGCTCAAACGCACGCTTTTAAAGCGGACAAACAGCGCCTAGCGAGCGCACGCAGGCCTAAACTAGCTAATCCTTTATTCACATTCCTTCTTAAGCTAGCAATGTTAAACAGCGCTGAACTTTTCACCCTCTTCGTTAACTTAACTCTTACGCAGTCAAAACCGACAAAACGGCTAACGTAAATTCATTCCTACCCAACGCAATTTCGTTGGTCGTCGAGGTTTAAAGGTGTAATATAACAACTATTTTTTCCCCTTTTTTTTTTCTTTTTTACCTCCTCTTTCTCATTCTTTTTTTTTCCCCCTCCCGTTGCAAATTCTTTTTCGCTTGTGGGGTGCAACCTAAATGACACATCCTAAAATTGTGCAATCAACTTGCAAGGCGAGGCGAGCGAAAAGACACTGGACACTTTTCTACAGCCGTTGAGTGCGTTCTACTCAAAGAGGATTCTGCAGTGCCTCTAATAAGCGCCAGCTCCGTATATAGCCTGCACAACTGCGCTCAGAGCGCTCTATCGATCCACAAAAGAGAAAAGAACCAAGTGACTCTAAAGTAGTTAAGTAGTCCATTCCAGCAAACAAACATCACTCGACAAACATACGCTCATTTGCCGGCGAAAAAAATTATTAAATTCCCTCTCAAATTATCGCTTAGAACTTCCTTCTCTAATTCCATCTTTCTCGTTGGTTTGTCCATGTGCCGTTTTTCCAGTCTCCGGACATTTTTATTTACGATGGCTACGAGAATGTAAATTTTGGCGTGACCTTTGACGATGGTTTTTTGGTAGTGGTTTTTTATCTTGGATTTTGATTTTAATTTTATATAAATTAAAATTAAGGAAAAGGGAAATGGAAAAAAAGGGAAAGGTGAACTGCTTCGTGTGGTGATGTTAATGCTGATTGATATTGATTCTACGTGAGAAAATTATTTTTCTACGATCGTTAGTCTTTAAATAGTTGCTAAGGTTCTTATTAGTGATAGGAAAATGTGAGTTAAGGTTGACAGGTGTGGGCAAAATGCCATATCGGTTAAGAAACAAACCCTCTAATTTCGAACTTAGAAAATTTTTTTCTGTTCAAAAAAGTAACAGAAAAAACTAGAATTAGAAAATGTAAATTTTTGTTTTTCGAGTTTTACCACGAATTTCTATTAAATCAATTTTGCATTAATTTTTCAGTCTCTTGTTTTTTTAAATGAAAATTATACAAACAAGCTCGTTAATTTCGAACTTAAGCGTTTTTTAAAACGCCGATTAAATTTTTTCGAAAAATCGCTTTCAGGTTTTACCACGATATCGATTAAATCAGTCGTAGAATTTAAAAATTCGTTCCTGGTCGCGTTTTTTCCTCGATGAAAAATGAGCAAAAAATTTTTTTTAATTTCGAAATAAGGAGTTCTTAAACGGGTAAAAAATAATCTATTCGTGTTCGAA